>CAIGQW010056815.1:2886486-2926915 GCA_903798125.1 Danio choprae
AGAAATATTTATAAAAACTGAACATATGTAAATAAATAAATAAATAAATAAAGACAAAAAGAAAGAAAGAAAGAAAAGAAAGACACAGACAGACAGATAGACAGACAGAAAGATAGAAAAAACAAAGAAAAAACAAAGAAAGAAAGAAAAAGCCAGTAAAACAATAAAAACGTAAAAAAAAACTATAAAATTGAACAAAATGCATAAAAGTAAACAAACAAATTGGTCAAAAAAGTGAAAAGTTGGACAATTAGGTAGACAATTAACATATAAGCAACTAGAAAGGAAAACAAAATAAGAAACAAGTAATAAACAATACACAAAAATCATTTTATGAAATGCATAAAAATGGTGTACAAAATCAAATCTGCAGATGTACTTACAGTGTTTTTGAGGGTGTACTCAGAGGTAATGCTGTCGATCTCCTCTATAGTATATGATGAGACATCGAGCCCTGATGGCTGACTGTCATTAATCATGAGCAGCTGGTAGTACTCTTCATTTGCTGGAATAAAAATGCAGACAAATACAAGACAAGTCTATAAACCAAAAACCAAATACAATTAATATATCAGGCGCAATGGATTTTCTTTTGATTAAGTCTGTTATACGTTAATTTTAAATTCTTTTTTAATACATATAAAGATATATATTTAATATATTAATAACTAAAAATATTAAATCAAGACATGACGTTCCCCCAGTTTAATCAGATTGGCTAAAATAATGTTTACTACATTCCCAATGCATTTGTTTGGTTGTAAAAGTTTTTGTCTTCATAAAACAATCATTTCCCAGAAAGTAGGACCATGATGTCCCTGTAATCAGACAAGTGTTTGTGCATCCTGTAATGGTAAATTAGAGTGTTTTTGCTCACCCTCCACCTGTCTGACGCAGCGCAGGGCGTATTTGAGAGTGTTGAGCGTGGTGGATTTGCTGCCTTTGTTTCGTTTCTCTGCAGGCAGATGAAGCTTCAGCTCTTTCAGAGTTTTGATCAACTCTTTCTGCGTCTTGGCTTTGGCAGATTCTTCACTACTGCAGATGCACAAAACACACACGTGCACAAACACTTCAGCAAGCAAATCCATTTTACAAACCACTGTATGCTTTGCTAAACATTTAAGAGAACAAAATGCATAGTAAATCTAAAAATGCATGATTAACATACTTTTTTGATAGATCAGATAAAAATTAATCAACGGACATTTTTATATATAATATAATATAATATAATATAATAAAATATAATATAATTGAAAGAAACAATATTTAAGATAAAATAGATTTAAATAAAAGCACTTTATATTAAAGATTTAAATGAAATAATAGTAAAAAAAACATTAAATAAGCCAAAAAAAAATTGTATTACATGTGATAAATAAATGTAATATATGTAATAAACATTTCTAAAATAAAACAATTATGTTACAATTATGTCAAAAGAAATTAAAATAAAATAAAAATGCGTAAAAATGTAAAAATGCATGTTTAAAAAACTATTTGGATGGGTCAGATGAAAATTAATCAATGGAAAATTCCATATTTTAAATAAAAAAATAATAATAATAATTTTAAAACAAAATAAAAAATGTATTTAAAATATAATATTTATCATCTGATTGAACAAAAGAGATTAAAGGAAAAAATACTTAAATAAATAAAAATACATTTTTATAATTTTTTTTTACATGTAATACAGTTAAAAAAATGCATTAAATAAGCCTAATAAAAAAATGTAATATATGTAATAAAAAAATGTAATATATGCAAGGAAAAAAATTTAATCAAATAAAATAATTAAAATTCTATTCAAAAAAATGAAAAGAAATAAATCAAAGAAAAAGATATTAAATAAAACTTTAAATTACTGAAATGAAATGAACTAAATGAGGTGTTTTTGGTGTGCTACTGGTGTCTGACCTGCAGCCGCTGGTGGACGGGTTGTCCTGCTCTGAACTGGCGCTCAGAAGGCTGAAAGCATTTGTGCTGCTGGGTGGAGACGGACTGTGAGAGTTGGAGCTGGAAAAACACCAAACACACAAGAAGAAGCCATTAGAAAACATCCCATAAACATTAGACAAACTTTATGAAGGGCAATCATGTAGATGTTATTATAACAGGCATGTCTTGATTGCTTTACTCTTGTGAAGTGAATGTCATCTCTCTAAAATAAAAGCAAGGAGTTGTACAAAGAATATACTGGATTAATTGCAAACTGTTAATTGTTTCTGTTGTAGAGCGTTATGATTTTTTTCATACAGAAAATGTAGACATCAAGTAATTTAGACAAAATAATTTCACTATTGTTAAGTAGAATGTACTTATCCATGTAAAATAGAATTATTATTTATTATTATTAAATAATGATATTAATAATATTTTTCAGGGATAATATAAATTAAAGTAATATAATATAAATGATAAAACAAATTTCAGGGTTATATAAAAGTTATATTTATTAAACATTAAAACACTTTTTTTAAAGAGAAAAAAATAGAATACAGAAATATTTAAACATAAATAATTATTATTAATAATCATAATAATACTTTTCTGGCGTAATATAAATTACAATAAAATTATAGAAATTACAAATAAAATATATTTTAGGGGAAAAGTTATATTTATTAACATTTATTCTGTTTTTAGAGACAAAAATGGAATCCAAAATAATTTAAACATAATAAAAAATTATTAATAATAACAATAATAAAGTTTTCATGGAAAATATAAAAATAATTGTATCCAGAAAAATGTAAGCATAACAAATATTTAATATTATGAATTAAAATAATATCATATATATTTTAAATAAAATGTAAAAAGTTCTTATTTATTTTTTATTAAATTTTTTATGGTTCTTAAAGCATTTGTATACAATATACTTTAAATAAAACATTAAATTGAATACGTTTTAATATTTTGATTTCATTTACATGCTTTGTGAATGTAATGTACATTTATTAACCATTAAAATAATTTTATTTTTATTTAAAGAGAAAAAAAAAATGGAATCCAAAAAAATGTCAACATTCATTCATTCATTTTCATTTCGGCTTAGTCCCTTTATTAATCTGGGGTTGCCACAGCGGAATGAACCGCCAACTTATCCAGCATATGTTTTACGCAGCGGATGCCCTTCCAGCTGCAACCCATCTCTGGGAAACATCCATACACACCCATTCACACTCATACACTACGGGCAATTTAGTCTACCCAATTCACCTGTACCGCATGTCTTTGGACTTGTGGGGGAAACCGGAGCACCCGGAGGAAACCCACGCCAACACAGGGAGAACATGCAAACTCCACACAGAAACGCCAACTGACCCAGCCGAGGCTCGAACCAGCGACTTCTTGCTGTGAGGCGAACGTGCTACCCACTGCGCCACTGTGAGGCCCCAAAAATGTCAACATAACAAATGTAATTTGCACAAAAATAAACGATTCCATACAATCCTTCCAGCACTTAGGACGGCTGTAGGATTTAGGACGACTTTGAAAAAAGGTTTTGATCCACTTCAAATGTCCACGACAGTATCCCCATAAAACAAACGCCACCGCATTATTGAGAAATGATTCAGTATGCCAGTCAGGATAGCAAATTCTGTGTTTTTCTCATCCTAAATAGAGGTCACTCGGACATTACACTTTACTTCGGTTACATAAACTTCCCCTGTCCTCTAAAACAAGATGCCAAGTGCCATTTGCAGCCATTTGCAGCCACAGCACCAAAAGATAGCCCAGCTAAGAATGGCTTGCACTGCAGACTTGTAGTACAGTAGATAACAGCCTTAGACAGGCCAAGATGGATTAAAGTGCTCAAGTTAGCGCTCTGAAAGTCCCAGTCCAGCTGCAGGTGACATGCTGAGCGACAGAAATACACCACGAGGGACTATTAATAACCGTATAAGTGGCTTAGAATAGAAACCGGCTTCACATGTTGGAGCGCTTAGCTGTAGGTGAGCTAATTATATAAAGCACATCTGTGTTAGTCTTGCAGGGCAATGTGTTTCCGTGCTATTGATACGGTCAGTCGTTTCAGGAGGCTAATGAGATCAGGGAATCTGGAAGATTATTTATACAACTACACACATGGAGAGAAGTGTGTGGACGTGTTTCATGCTGACTAGGGTGCGAATTATGCATTGACCATCAGAGAGGTCAACTTTTTCTGTAATGTTAGTTTGCTTAATACATGCTTCAGTAAATCAAATGCATGTATTTATTTAAATGGCATTGAATTTATTATTAAAATGTCTTTAATTGTTTAGTGATTTGAGGGACATTTAGTGTGTTCTGACCTACAGTAACCTCTGATTAGATATACAGTTGAAGTCAGAATTATTAGCCCTCCTTTTAAATTTTAAAAGGATTTTCCCCTATTTATGGCAAATCATTGTATAACAGTGGTTTGTTCTGTAGACAAATCAGAAAAGAATAATGCTTAAGGGGGCTAATAATATTGACCTTAACATGGTTCAAAAAAAAAAAAAATCTTAAAACTGCTTTTATTCTAGTGAAATATAACCCAAATAAGACTTTCTTCAGAAGAAAATAATATTATAGGAAATACTGTGAAAATGTCCTTAATGATGCGTTTATGTATGAACCCATATAATGGTATTAACTGTTATAGGGGTGGTCAAATGTATATTTAGATTATTTATTATTTTAATTATTAATATTTTTATTTAAGAAAACTATTTCTCACTATTAAAGGGCTGACCCCCATACATCTTGTTTTAATGTCCTTAAAGGGAGGATTAAGGGTTAATTATGGGGGTCAATACCCCCTCAAAACCCCTTGTAATTCACACCCTGATGCTGACTGTACTGCATATCTTCAAAAGGCCCTTTCACACATATACTGTAGACTTTTCCAGAAAATAAGCGGTAAATTCCCGTGAAGAGATCATATGTGAACATTTTTAAGCCAATATAGTGTAAGATCGCTACAGGTGTCCAGAGTTCAAATCTGGGTTAGTGGACCGATCCTCTCTCTCCCAGTTCCGGTCATTCTACAGTCCTGTCAAATAAAGGCAAAAAGCCAAAAAAACACATGAATGAGAAAGTTTTAAATTGAATTATTAAAAAAATAAAAATAAAAAAAAGATCCCCATGTTTACAAAATACAAGCGCAGTCATTAAGAGGTCATTTCTGGTTAATGATGATTATTCATTTGAAATTTACCAGTATTTTGGAATGGATGTGTGAATGTTTCTTTTCCCGTAAGGTGTAAATAGCACATTTTTTAATTTACCAGTATCGTCGTTGTACATTCTGTACATATCTGTACAATTTTACAGATACTCACTGTTTTAGTATTATGTAAAAGGAGGCTAATGTTTAGAGAACACGATGACTGACTTAAAGCAATTGGCCGAATTAAAGCAATTTGGTAATTATCAATACCAAATTATGTGAAACAACACATTTTGAGAAACGTTTTATCACCCACTTTTAGATATATGACAACTTCCTATACATAAATATACATATCCTATACATGTATATACATTTTCGTTTTCTATATATACATATAACACATTATTGAAGTCACTCTCTTCTGTCTAACCACAATCAGAGAGACAAGTGGTACAGATTGAAGGTTAAAATATGGAAAACGAGACAGCTTTGAGGCACTGACTTGATGTGAGCAAGAACAAAAAAACACTAAAAAGAGCTGAAGGCCTGTAGTTTGGCCTCACCCGTCCACTGTACAGGCTGTACAGACACAAAGCACAGGCTGTCACAGAAAAAGCATGAATCACTGAGCCATTAAGATCAACTGCTTCAGATCATTCCCGAGGAGGAGAACATCAGCTGCTCTGAATGACATAATAATGGACAGCTTTACATGCAACATTACAGTTAAAACAATCTGTGTTTTCATTCTTTATGAAGTCAAATTTAATTGGTACCCAAAGAAATCAGTTGGAGAAGACAATATCATGTCAGAAAGGCTCAGATTTTCCTTTGCCGCACCCCGTCCTGCGCACACAATACGCCATCAATAGAAACAGTCACTGAGAAAATATCTGGAAATCCTTGCAGTGACACCCAGTACTGCTCAAAGCTGGCCAATAATTCCTCTTAAAACAACTGTACTAAAGATATGCTACAAAAACATAAATGCAAAAGCAAAAACGATGTTGAAATGATGACTGCCAGCAGCTTCAGATGCAGTGTATGAAAACTTCTAGATTGCAGTAAAAAGCTCTGGTCATACGTCTGTATGTTAATTCTTCTCTTATATTATTTTTCTGCTTTATAGATTTATAGGCTTTATAACCTCAGAAATAATATTATTTATAATAATATTAATTTTCTGATGATAATAATAGACACTTTTATCCAAAGCAACTAATCCTAATTATTATTATTATTATTATTATTTTAAATTTTAAGCTAAAATAAATAGATTTTTATTAATTGTAATAATTTATTATTATTATAACTATAAGGCCTTAGTAAAACAGACCTCATACTTGAGGTATCTAAGGTATTTTATCATAATGCCATAATGACCTTACACCATTCTGACACACGCTGCTCCCTTAAAGAAAATATTATTATGTAATTTTGGCTCATTAGGAAAGGAAATAACTAATAGTTCAGTCAAAGTTACACTGTGAAACACAATGGAAAATTTGGACTATAGTGTCTTATGTTTATGTTTAAATGCAGCTCAAGAACAAGAGTTTTTGAATATTGGTTTAAAATAAAATAAAATAAAAATCAGAAAACATAAAAAGTAACTTTTATTAAAAAGTAAACACTGAGAAATAACACTGATATAAATGGAAACGCAAAAAATAATAATAAAATGGCTTAGTAACAAAACAATAATTATATTCCATTGCAAACAGAATAAATTAATTAAAATAAAGGCTATATCTGGTCCCCAAAATTCAAATTAATATATAATAATAATAATAATAATAATAATAATAATAATAATAATAATAATAATAATATACAATAATAAAATAAGATAAACAAAAAATAAAATAAAATAAAGGCTATATCTGGTCCCCAAAATTCAAATAATATATAATAATAATAATAATAATAATAATAATAATAATAATAATAATATACAATCATAAGATAAGATAAACAAAAAATAAAATAAAATAAAGGCTATATCTGGTCCCCAAAATTCAAATAATATATAATAATAATAATAATAATAATAATAATAATAATAATAATAATAATAATATACAATCATAAGATAAGATAAACAAAAAATAAAATAAAATAAATGCTATATCTGGTCCCCAAAACTCAAATTAATATATAATAATAATAATAATAATAATAATAATAATAATATACAAAAATAAAATAAGATAAACAAAAAATAAAAAATAAAATAAAATAAAGGCTATATCTGGTCCCCAAAATTCAACTCAAACTCAAAAAAATAAAAAATAAATAAAATAAATAAATAAAAATAATATACAATAATAAAATAAGATCAAAACAAAACAAAACAAAATAAAATAAGATCAAAACAAAACAAAACAAAACAAAACAAAACAAAAGGCCATATCTGGTCCTACCAGGATAACATAATCCTATAAAACACAACTGAATATAGAAGACTCTTGTAGACTATTTATTGACCATATTTAAACACGGTCACGTTTAAATGACAAAATCAATCCCGAAAAAGAAACAAAACACAAGTGTACATGTTGATGTTGATGAGATATCTCAACAACTCTTCACTGTGGAAACATGAAGTATTAATGCTGCCACTGCCAGTTTCTTGAAGGTCTGCTATGGCAACTACCATCATCATGGCACTATTTTTAAACCTCTTGAAAATCTCCTCATGGAAGAATCCCATTAATGGACACAGATGGAGGGAAATGAACAAAATGTTGCACACACTGGTTTTGAATGAATCAGTCATAAACACACTTCACCTACAACATGTGGAGAAACAGGTGACTGAATCTCAATCAAACACACAGAGACCAATGTCCCAGGAATACATTAGTTCAGCTCGCACTGAAAAAGCATCTGCTAAATGGCTACATGTCCACATTTAAACTATTATTAAAAATCATAGTTAATACTAGGAGGTAACAGTGGTATAAAAAAGGAAAATATGGCTTTGTAACAAAACTCCATTGCTCCGTTAAAATAAAAAATAAGAAAAGGCCATATAAAAATGTAATAAAATTAATTAAAAAATAAATAAATAAAATGAAAATAAAAATAAAAAGGCAATTTAAAAATACAATTAAATTGAAAGATTAATTACAATTAAAATAAAATAGAAAAGTTAAACTATTAATAAAAATCCTCAGTTAACACTAAGAAATAACACTGACATAAAAAAGGAAAGGATATGGCTTAGTAACAAAACTAATTATATTCCATTGCTCTATTAAAAAAATAAAATAAAAGCCATCAAGTCTTGACATCAACTAATTGCCATTGGATTACAAAATCAGGTGACACAAGCAGACTTTTTTTTTTTTAAGAAGTTTTTTTAGTTATGCATGATAAACCAAAAGATATACTATGCAGAATAGAAAGTATCCCTGCGGTTACTCTCCCAGGACGACTGCATGCAAATGCTATATAGGCTTACTGCAAATCACAAATTACCTCTTGTTGCTTCCCGATGACACCAACAGTGCGGAGTCCTTGCTTCTACTATTGGAACTCCCAGAAGACTCATTGCCACGGGATTCATTTCCATGGGATTCATTACCATGGGACTCGTTGCCATGGGACTCTGTTCCGCTTCCGCTGGACCCGCTACTCTTCATCTCCACATCCTCATGGAGGGAATGGGTCATTTTCCGGCTGTTGTGGCCTGAGGCTGGACGGTCCTGGCTACTGTCGCTGCCTTCTGATGCCAGGCCCAGTTCAGTGCCCTCTGCAAAACTGGCCATACAATGAAGCGTCGCCATTGAGCTGCAGCCGATTGCTCTGTCTTGCCCCTCCAAGGAGGAGAACAAGTATGGTTTGGAATCCAAGTCTTCAGACATCGCACTTGGGTTTAAAGATGTGAAGTAAAACACTAACAGATCACCCCATCCTCATGGTTGGTCCACTGAGAGAATGCAGACAGACACTCAGATTTCTGTGGGAATAAAGATAGAAAGAACATGAGAAGGGTCATACATAATCTGCAGACATTGTTTTTGCTATTTCTGCACAGAATATTTTAGTCTGTGGATTTTGAGAAATTATTTTGAGAGTTTAGCAACTAAAATTTTAAATTAATATTCTGCCATTATTTTCTCACCCTTGACTTGTTGCAAACCAGTTTAAGTTATTTTGTTCTGTTGAAGAAGAAGACATTTTTAAAAATGTTGAAAATCTGGAAACATTGGCTTCCATAGTATTAGTATTATTAGTATTACCATAGTATATATATAACTATGGAAGTTGATGGTTCTCAACATTCTTCAAAATATCTTCTTTTTTGTTTAACAGAACCAAAAAAAAAAAACTCAAACTGGTTGAGTCAAGGGTGAGTAGATGATGGCATAATTTGTATTTTTTTGGCTGAACTATGCCTTTAACATATGAAATAAAAATACTGACTTTTATTTAAGGCTGACAATGCAAATCCGATTAGAACAACTTTTTTTGGTAAACAAAGCAAGTCTCTCATATAATACATCTACAAAAAGACAGGAAATATTGCTTCACAAACTGTATTGTACATAAATCATATAAACATTTGCAAATTACTCAATAATATTACTGAAATTAATAAAAATGATTATATTACACATAAATAGACATACATATAATACTATACATAAATAGACTCAAAAATGGGCTAAATATCCTGTGGATTTCTCCAGGCACAGATTCCATGTGGGCCTAAACATGATTCATAAAAATCAACTCAAAACGAAAATCCATTTTAAAAGTCTTGTCCTTAAACAAGTGGCTGGTATTCTTAAGCATGTCAAAAGTA
This sequence comes from Danio choprae, assembly GCA_903798125.1. Taxonomy (NCBI): domain Eukaryota; kingdom Metazoa; phylum Chordata; class Actinopteri; order Cypriniformes; family Danionidae; genus Danio; species Danio choprae. Next base: position 2,896,449 of record CAIGQW010056815.1, read on the forward strand.
ACCCCGGCAAGATTCACTCTCCATCAAAGGTGGAAAAAGTCAAACTAACATCAAAATGAAGCATTCACAGCCCTGTCTGGCGCAATCTATAGACAGACTGGGCTCTGTCTGGACTCAGACTGCCTAAACTGAGTGTTCAAAGGTGGGCGACCCTGCTGTCCCCTCATTGTGTCTGTACAGTGTCCTTTAAACCAACAGATGTGGCATTTGGGCTTGTAAACACTACCTCCTTCAAAGGAGTAATCCCTGCAAGTGCACATAAAAAGCTGTTAGGCATCTGTCTGGAAATGGCAGAGTGAAAAAATAACCTCTCATCCCCTAAAGAAATAAATAGAGTTGTCTGTCCAGTGCATAAAATTGAGCCAAGTTTCCTGGTGAGGACTTAAGAAGGGCCATATTAAGCAAGGACACCTTCAGGACTGAATTGTGAGTAACCACTCTTTTACCTGAGAGCTAAAAATACAGCTGGAGGATTGACAGATAGTAGAGTACGTTAGTGGATTACCTGTGGAAGCACGACCTGGCTAGATTTAACATGCGTGAGTGCTATACTGTGTCATGTAGAAGATTTACATGCATTGTAAAATATATGTTTACAGTCAAAATGATTGGTTACAGTGTTAAAGCTATTGGAAAACAGTGGTTTGTTCTGTAGCCAATTGAAAAACAAATGGGGGCATATAATTATGACCTTGAATTAGTTTTGTTTTTCTTATGTAAAATGTTTTATTATTATTATTATTATTATTAAAATATTATTATTATTTTCTTATATTAGTTTGTTTTTCTTATGCTTTTATTAAAACCAAATTTGAAAGAAATTGGAAAAGACTTCCCAGAAAAAGAAAAAAAAACATTATAGGAAGTTATATTAAAATTAGATCAATTATATCAGTTATATCATTATATTAAAAGTATTACAAATGTGGTTAGTTTTAGTTTAAAATATAAATGTCATGCTTTTCTGTGATTGTATTTATATTTATTTTTATAATGTAGTGTCACAGTGTACCTGTTACCAAGAGTAGTATAATCTGCACTTTACAATAAGGACCACAATTGGAATAAGCTTTTTTTTAACACTTTATTGTGTATATACTTGACGAATCAAGTGTATTAGGTGAAAGAAAGAAAGAAAAAAGAAATAAGGAAAGAAAGAAAGAAAGAAAGACAATTTCCTTGCTCTGTTAAACTTCACTTAGGAAATATCTTAAATTACAATTTAAAACCAAGGTTAATAATTTTAATGTCAACTCTACACACCTGTTCAACTGCTTGTAAATGTACATTTTTAATCAGCCAATCATATGGCAGAATTTCAAAAACTGTTAAGTATCATAATGGGGAAGAAGGCCAATTTAAGTGACTTTGAACACTGCATGGTGTTAATGTCATACTGCTGATATAATGGGATATAATGCTGATATAATATTATGGGATTTTTACTAAATAAACCAGATATAATCAGTAAAAAGATCGCCTGATTTGATGACTTTTGATTTCTGCTGCACCATTTTACATGGTAGGACTCGACAGATGATCATAATTTGGGGTAAACATCAGGAAAGTGTGGATCTATCATTACATTATGCAATAAAAATATCCAGCAGGGACAGTCAAATAATCAAAATAAAATTCCTAACGGCCCGTTCAGATCATTAAAGTTTATAATGGTATAATTGCCCTAAAATTGTTTCTGAAAAAGTATAGCATTTAATATATATTTTGTTAGCATATTTTATTTAGTATATAAAATATGCAATTAAATTAAAGTGTTTTAAAAGAATATAGTTTTCAAAAACTTTTGATGAATAAAAAAAATATTAAATACAATGAATAAAATAAAAATCGCAATTTGATTCAAAAGATTTTTTTTACTTTTGCAGGAAAGAAAATGAATATAAATGATGTGGCAATTAATATTTTTGCATACTAAAGTGAATCATAATTCAAGAAAACATAACTTAAAATATGCAAATAATTCAAACAGGTAATTGCATGCATGCTGGCCAAGTGTAAATCTATGAAAGCTTTCATCATTACATTTTTTATATGCCATTCTCACGTGTAAATAAAGCAGTCCTGACCACTGTCAAAAAACAACAACAACATTGCAGCTAAATTACAGCCTTTATGTAATCACATGCTACTACCACAATGCCAGCCCTACCTGGCATACGTCAATGACTTTTTGAATCATATCACTTAGTGCCCTACCCAGATCAAATCTGTCTGACTTATTAGCACCAATGAGCCGTTAATATGTCTGGCCAAGTGCCTGCTGTAACCCAGTAACCTACAGGCCGATGACACAACAATGCTAAAACCTTTGGATTGCTAGTTGCACAGTAACACACTGGCCATGCACTGTAAAATGATGCAAACATTGACAGTATCAGTTATTATACCACATATCTGACACACGTCTAATAAGCTTACATAAATATCAGCACGTGAAAAACGTGGCTTTGGTCTTTGAGTGTCAAACTTTAGCTATAAGCTATAAGGTGCCCAAACTTTTTCGTATGAAGGGCCAAAAACCAAACTTGCCATGGTAATTTCCTAATTTTTCAAAATAAATAGAAACATATACTTTAATCCTAGTAATAATTACAAGTTTTTTTTACAATAAAACCATAAACAATCCCATTTATAACACAATGGAGTTCAATGCTGAATACAGTAGTCAAGCTGCACCTGTCTTTGCCTTGATTTGGACGTTGATGTCATGTGCATTGTCCTCTATCGAGTGACAGTATTTACATTTTTTAAAATCTGATTAATTCACAACATTTAATTGAAACATTTGATTTCAGTTTGCTTTTTTTGTAGCTCAGCAATTAAACAAACTAAAAAATGTTATGTTAAATTGAAAACGAAGATCTCTTTTGAAGGCATTTGCCCCAACCTTCCCTATCATTCTCCTTCTCTTCCAAATCAAAGGTTACTATGGGCCAACTTTGGCCAGCAGGTCCAAGTTCGGGCATCTCTGTTTTAACATGTCTTTTTCATCCTTCATTTAATCAGGGGCTGTATTCATCGGTATTCATCTCCTGTAATAGTTGCCTGGGGGCAATGGAGTGGAAAACTGCATTTCAATATAATTACAGCTGGCAAACTTATATTGAGATTGTTTTAGAAACTAATATTCAAGCTGTTAATCTGAAAAGAACATTGGCTAACGAATGGGATCTGACCTGAGGTCTTAAAATACACAGCTGGGAACAAATAAATCCATTTTAAACCAATTCTGAAAGAACATTTGCATTTTACAGCTAGACCAAGATGCCCTTTAATTATATTAACTACTATATTAGCAGATTCACTCAACAAAGACCCTATAATTCCATAGTATCAAAACATGACTAAAAAGTGACATGACACTTATGCATATTTTATCTATAACATAGATTTGAACAAATGTTTTGCATTTGCTGTTAAAAAAAGTCGTATTAATGCGATTCAAAGAAATCAAGCAAATAATATTCAAACCTCATGCTTTTTGAGCCTATTATGTTAATTTAACCTGCCAAAAATATCACGTCCAACATCATTTATCAAGTCCATATCATTGCTGATTCAGCACTTTTATTTCCGTTCATTCACCTACAACTACTGAAACAAATATTACTTTGAAAAATACATAAAATACACAGTCATCAATTTTAAAGCAAATCCATTACCCATGATTACACAACTGATCAGTGACCTCTTACCCTGATAAATAATCAAACTGAAAGTAATTCACTCCTTAGCATCTTTCATTGACTTCCAAAACTTGACCATGACTTTGATATTATGCATTTAACATGTAAACCAAAGCTTTAACAACAGAACCAATATCTATTGTAATATTAGCCAATTAAAGATCAGATAAACTAACCCTAAACCTAATGATATATAACATAAGCCACTGATCCTCCTAGCTGGTAGTTTTATAACTCGGTGTCAAGTTAGAGACATTTATGTAATTGAATGTGTAGCAATGACACACGGGCTACTACTTGCTTTATGTAAGGACTTACATAAGTTTACAGATGGCTTTAAATACAAATAGTTCATATTTCTTAAAAGCTTACATTTTAACGAAATAATTTATTGAAAGTCAATTATGAGACAAAATTCGATGCATTTCTTGTAATGAAACACTTCTCGAATAAAAACACTCACTAAACTCCTATGGCGTACTTCAGTACTTGTATTTGGCATCACATATATAATGCATAATTGAATATTAGTATAGATTTCAAAATATAATATATATAATTAATCTGATTGAGTTTAAAGTCAAAGTTTAAAGCGAGTTTGTTAATGCATATTCTATTCATTGTAACCAGCATGAATAAATAATAATAATAATAAAAATAAAGTAATTAAATGTACATTTTAAATTAAAATAAAATTGATGTGCACAAGAATGCACACCAATGTGATTTGTCATGAAACACACCAAGAGACGTAAACAATGAAGCTTTAACTTAAGCATAAATAAAAGTGATTCTAACTCTATCAAAAATCATTTCATTTCACTTCAATTCGGGTCTCTAAATGAAACCTCACATTTGATATTCGAACACCAAGTTCAAGAGTCCCGGAACAGATTAGACACAGTGATTGATGTCTGTGTTCCGTGATGTCATAATGCGACTCCTGGGTCATCAGGTCACAGCTAAGTACACGCTCTCGGAAGTAATGTGACTGGAAAACTGTTTTTAGACTGTAATAAACAACTGTTGACACAAATTGGAGTATTTGGAGTTCTGAAATCCAACTGTATGACCTTATCGTGCAATGTCATAGAACAATACACAGCCTAGTTTATGTGCTTTTACACTTAAAAAAAAGTTTGTTCAACCTACTTATTTGAAATGAGCTGATATAACACAATTCCTGATTTTTTTGGGGACAACTTAATTGTTTTATGTTCAAATCGATTGTGTGGAACCCAGCATTTTTTACACTGTAGTTTAAGTATCAGTTGAGTTCTACAACTTAAAATAAACCTTTAGCTGGCATCATAACTACCTGATTATCCTTTTGTCCATAGGTTATTATTAAAACACTTTAACCAAAGTGTTTTTAAAACAACTGTACAGTTGATGTTTAAGAGTTTAAAAGGTTGAAGAAGACAATTAAACCATAATCAGAGCTCAAAAATCAGACTTGTGGTGAAAATAAATTGTAAATGGTATAAACATAATTGTAAAAACTGGAAAATGTATCATTGTGTAAGTCTTTAGGTGCTTTGGTTAGTTAGTGGTCCTTTGAAAGAAATAATGTCAAGTGCTTTTTGACTAACTTTAGAAGTAAAATAACATTTTTAAAAATCATCAATTACATGTGATCACATAGATGGAAATGTATCACCAAGGAGTAAATTAATTTGATCTAAATTTGTGTTGTTGAAATAGCCTTATTTATTAGAATTAAATGATATCTGTCAGAAATAAATGATTTATTCGTAAATTTATTTTATTTATTTTTAATTTAATTTAATTTTTTCAGGGACAATGCACATTATTAATACAATAGTGGTATGATAAAACAGTCTTCCTAAAAATATAAACCAATGAATAAATATATAATAAATTTACATATGAAGCTTACAATCAAAATCTACCAAGAAATTAAACTTAAAAGTATACTATATTTATAATGAAATTAATAAATGAGTTACATTATTGTCAGGGAAAGTGCAAATGTAAACCCTCTGAACAAACTGGGAGAGTAGAAAAACCTTTATTGTTGAGCCCTGATATGACTCTGACACAATCCAGAAAAGTGCTATAGAAATAAAGATGATTGGAACTAAATTGAATTTTGAGGAAAAATTGACAAATGTCGATCAAATTCAATCGAACTAGCTTACTTTGAAAAACAGAAACCTGTCACACTTGTCATTAAAATATACAGAATAACACTCAACAAACCTTTTGCTATAATGTGACTCACTAATTGATGTGATGATGTAGTTGCTTGAGTGTCTCCTGCCCTTACATAACACTAAAGTCTTTCTAGTAGTCATATTCCAAAGTGCCCTTAAACAGCTGTTTGGTAATAATGCAGGGGAGCAGGCTAACCAAATCTCTCCATGAAGACACGTGTGATTATGGTTACACAAGGCCAGGTGTGGAGAACTCTAGATTAGATTGTGTAAGTGTCTCTCATCCTAAACCTATATTTTGCATGTTTTATTTACATTATTGCAATGCATAGCTGAGTAATTGAGACGTTTCGAGCTCCCCGTTTGGAAAGAAAGAAAGAAATATTTCAAGCAAATGAGATTTGGTGAATTCTTTCCTGAATGTCCAAAACAAAAGCTTGCATGCAAAACAAACACTGGTAATACATTTATACTATTTATTTTACTACATTTTGCAACAACAAGCATTAGCCAGCCATAACTGGTTCCAGCAAACCCTTTGTGATTACGGTGACCGATATCTTCCCTTCTTTCTACACTTCTGTTTTTCTACCTACTACATGTGTATGGATGGACACCAGAGAAGGTGGAAGCGGCTGGAGCGGGTCAGAAGTTGTTATCTTGAAGCTCATATGCAGTGGTTTTACCAGCTGTGCTGTGTGGGTCAGACCCAGTTCTAAAGGGGGCTTTTGTCACATTACACACTAATAAAATCAATATGATACAGAGAATAATGTTCTTACAGTGAAGTGCATGAATTCCATATCCATATATAAGGCTATGGTTGCACTAGTCAATTGCATAAGGCAGTCAAACTAAATCTGCATTCCGAAGGCTTATAATAGTTAAAGGTTTGCCACAGATGAAACAGCATTTGGTTTGACTACAAGTGTGTTCTTCACACAGAACCACAATAGTACAAATAACCTGAAGGTGCACATCATGGATCACGAAATAACCTGTTTTTATTTATCAATTGGACTATTTGGGTCAAGGAAAAAAAAAAAAAAAAAGCTTTTTGAGCATCAATACATAAGAACTGTAATACGGCTTTAATTTTGGTCATACATTAGATAATTTATGAAGTACATGACATGCATAATAACGTATACAAAATATTGGGATACATATTCAACAAGATTTACAGAAGATGCCAACTAATATGTAATTCTGTAACAACAGTTTTTATACAAATAAAATCTTATCAAAGATATTTAGAACAAGATTAATTTGATGGTTTTTCAAAACCTTATTTAGGATCACACCGTAGCTCGAAAAAATTTGTAATCTAATTTTTTTATACTTTGTAGCTAGCTATACTTTAGACCACTGGAATTTAATCATTTGTCAGCAAAAACTTTAACAATTAAAAAGAATACAATTGATATGGTTTTTTTTATATAAATAACATCACTGCTGTAAATTTAATTTGATGCACAGACCAAAGTTTCTTTGACCCATTTATCATTATTTCAGCATGTTTAACTGTTTATATTTATAGCTATATTTAAAGACAGCATTTATTATATTTTGTGAATGTACAGAATTTTTGTAAATTCTCCAATGTACAAAAATACCTTTAATGCCCATAAAAAGCATCTCCAAAAAATATATAGATTCACAATAAAACTGCAGTATAACACAATTACAGCATCCTCTCCATAATCTATTTCCATTTTGTGCCCTGTTTTTAATTTAACTACCCTTCTTACTACTCAACAAAATAAAGATGCAACTTGGAAAGATAGCATCAATGAATGCTTTGCTTGATGGACTGTTCGTGTGGCTCTAAGCCAGTAATGCTCTCCAAATACATAAAAATGCACCCGAGGACACTCTACGTGCGTCATCACTTCCTACCCTCCTACTGCCTACTCTGCCCCAACAGCCAATCCCATCTGAATCGCCAACGCTTTCAGCCTATTTTGTTGAACGAGTGCCTGATCTCAGACATCTCCACAAACTAATCGCCCACACTTTCTCTTTTTTAGGCAGAGCAAAAAGTTTGATGATGATGCATGTGTCCAAACAACATGCATTCGAAACAGATTTATTTAAAGAAAAAATTGATACCAATGCATTTACCCTTAACAGTAGGTGCTGAAATGAGAATCTTAATCTTAATGTGTCAAGCTTCTGTTAGGAGATGATGGTCAATTTCTGTTTACGTCAGTGCCGCATGCACAACCATTATTTCAGCAACTCTATACAGCATCCTCAAAATAGACCTAACAATTACATGTCTCTACTGGGTTCTCATTTGGATCAAGCTCTGCAACATTCACTTTCTGGCTGCAAATATATATTCAATGGCAACTGACATTGTACCTCCACATTCCATTTAAACAATGCAGCCTCTGGCAAATCAAAGTACACATTTAAAGAATCTTCCAAGGTTTAAGTCTATCAAAATACTGTTTTAAATAGAATAAATTACTCCATAGGTACCTAAACTAGGTTAAAAAAATTAACTCATGAGGAGTCTGAACAAATTGTGTTGAGTATAATTAGAAATTAGCTAAAAAAAAAAGGAAAACATAAATAGGGTTGGATACATAAATGTGCCCAAATTAGACCGCATATGTGTCACATGGCCCACAAAATCAATCATAAGGGTATTTTTTGAAACAGCAATAAATGAGCTTTCCATTTATTTAATATGGTTTGTTATAGGACAATATTTTCAATATTTGAAGTCTGTAATGTGAGAGTTTTTTTTTATTTTATCTAAATCGCCTTAAACATTGCCCAAATTATGTTCTTAGCAATGCATATTACCCATAAAAGTTTGAGTTGTGACATATTTATGGAACAGGACCTTCTGCTTACTTCTTTTTTACAAATATACCTGTGCAACCTAAGACTTGTTTTGAGGTCCAGGGTTACATATACAGTAATACTCATGTAGGGCAACAATTACCATGCAGCTTTATAAAAAAATAATAATAAAAAAAAACTTTATTGCTTGAATCATCAAAAAAAAGTAACAACATCATAGCCAGCTCTTTATATAATGTTGGAACTTTATCCTTATATACATACAGTATACTCTCTCAACTGCTGTATTGCTTGCATCATCACAGAGGCATAATACTATTGGCCAGCTCTTTATATAAGGCTGAATAAACATGTCCTACTTTTCTGTATTTTACAGTAATACTTATGTAGGGGAATAAACCCAGCAAATCTCAACTGTTTGATTGCTTATATTGTCACATAAATAAACAAAACAACATTTTATCATCTAACTCTTTATATTAGGTTGAATTTAACGCTATGTCCAGCTTTATCCACACAGTAACTTTGACAAAGGGTGATAAATATTGCATGCATATCTCATATCTCTCTTAGTACAGCTACAATGCATACAAATATTTAGTCATTTTCAACATGAACATAATGACTTTCTGCTTTGAAAGAATGTGCATTGTAAAAAGTGCTATAAAGAAAAACGTGGACTAAAATGTTTGTTGTATCGCAATGCACATGTAGAGTTTGTGTTTGATACATTTTGGGCATCTTGTAGGAGTAAGTATCAGAGTTCAAGCTTAACTGCCCACCATGCACTGAAACATAAGTGGACGACTGCCAACCTCAGTCTATATTTATGCTTTAAAGGTCCATTTAAAAGCAAAGCTGAGGTTGTGCATCCTGTTGGGTCAAACCCAGATGGCATTTTGATTTTTAAAACATTTAGGCAGAAATATATAGTCTCAACCACCACACACTTTTAAACTATAGCAAACATATGCCTTGGAAGTGAATGATGACTAAGATTATAATTCTGTCTAGCATCTCTTTTTGAGTCCTATTTAAAAAAATAAACACATTTCCAGCATTATGAGTTAAAATACTGGCGTAATAGATTTTATTTCAAGCTTATGAACTAATGGCTATATTCTGTAAGTGATCTCAAGTCTAAATTGTGCATCATTGGCATGTGTTTCAGCAAGACATTATCTAACATACATGACTCTACTCGTGACAATTATATATGCAGCTGCGATGACGTATAATGGACAAATCCAGACCCAGAGACAGAACGAAAGGTTGAGATTCATTCATTTTGAGAGGGAAATGTGTGGCAAGCTAGTTTAACATTTATTGCTTTTACTGTTCACTGTAATACTTGGTCATTAGAAACAATTACATAAATTAACAATTATCATTCATAGTAAAAATATAAAGCAAAAGTATATCTTAGGTAAGTTACTACTATAAGTAATACAACATATTCCAGAGAATGCACACATTTATTAAATGCCAGCTACTTCAGTTGTTACAAAGACTTTTAAAGAAGATATTAATTAACAATCAGTATTGGAAGTATTACAATTAGCTGCTAGAGAAATGAGAAAGTTCTTAGCAGCCAAGTCTCTTTTGTAAATAAGAACTATTTTTATATAAGAACGTCAAAGGTGTCAGGAATGAATGTTAAAACGGCTTGCCACGACAATTGAGGCTAGTAGGCTGTTTCATAACGAAGAGTTGTTGACTCAACCCTTTAAACAAAATACACTACAGTCTTAATCTCAGTAAACGGAGCATTCAATGAACGAGTTTTATGACTTTTTTCTATCAAGGCAAACAAAGGGGGACAAACTGTACCGACATATAGGGCTGTGCTCTGGAGCACTGACCGAGGATGACCTAATCACTGACACAGTTATGCAACGGCCAACTTTAATACAAAGAAATCACATATATCTAACGTATATATAACTGAACAGAGGTGTATTAAATACGTCAACGCGCATCTCAACATACATAACTTACCGTTTAAAACAAAAACAAGTTTAAAAGCACTGGTCACATTGTAGTCAATGGAATGTGTTATACAACCCCTCAACGGCGGACTTTATATAAAACAACCTAAACATTTTTCCTACCTGACAACTCAAGCAAATCTTCTTTTCCGCAGAGGATGCTTGCTTTAAAACAAGTGGCGGCCTAAAAATCCAAATAAATAAAACAATATTCCTTGAAAATTCCAGTCCAGTCACAGCTTTAGTTTGACACACTTCGCCGCCGACTGCTCTCTAACACCGCTGCCCTGGATCTCCAGAACTCGCAGCATGACCTGGATTCAAACTCCGCCCACCAAAGCGCTCCTATTGGACGAACGCCGCTAATGTACATGCGGAAAATACGGAAATGTCAGAATCGCGCTGTCATTGGTCGAGGCGCCCGCCAGTCTTTTTACATAAGTGTGTCATACATCTCACGTGGAGACCCATGGCCAGTGACGGCGTGCGCTGCGTATGGACAAATCAGTAGTAAGAGAATGCTGGTGAATGGGACGCTGACGAGGGAAAAGAGTGTGGTTGGTCCGGGAAAGCCGAGTACGCCGAAGTGTTATACAAACGGTTATACAAGTGTGTGTACAGTCAATGTGGTCTCGCCCTGTTTGCGCGAAACACAGCATGTGATGCTTTTAGAATAGCTTGCATGGACGTGCGTGATTGCTCGAAATGATCCAATAGGTTTTATTGATACACAAGTGGCTATTTTCTCGCATTGAAATTGCTTTGTGTTAGAGTAATATACACAATATGTACACGTGCACAGGAGTAAGCTAGTAAATCGTTGATATAAGCATAACATAAAATAACATAACATAATAATAAGCAGCTCGTTAATTGAAGTATATTACAATGTAAAATATATAATAAAATGTATATACATTAAATACAAATGTAAATAATATGTAATATACAAATCACTTTTACCATTTCATAACACTACATCTGACAGGCACTATTGCATAATGTCTTCATACTATTGCATAAAGTATTCCATAACCTTATTTTTTATATATATCAAATTGCATATTTTAGTACATTTAGTCACTTTGCACATCATCTACAACAAATGCACAGCTAGAGTTTATTCTTCTGTACATCATATAGTTTTAGAGAGCACTTTGTATCTAACAGTCTACTAGTGCACACAATAATAAACCAATATGAGTGGGATGCAGTCTCTGGAACGTCTCCATCTCCATCTGTTACAAAGAGGAGTCATCTCTCCTTGTGCCAGCAGTATAAATGTGTTTTTTTCTTCTTTCTTAATTTATTTCAAGAAAGAACAAAGGCAATGTCCTATCTGTGTGATGGTACAACATGTTTTATTTCCTATTGAATTGTGCTGATTGGGATTGCTGCGCTAATGATTTCCAGTCACTCGTGTTTGGATAGATTACATTGGTTATATTCAATTCAATTCAAGTTTATTTATATAGCGCTTTTTACAATGTAGATTGTGTCAAAGCAGCTTAACATGTTCTAGTAAAGTCCAGATTTCAGAGTTGAAGTTCAGTTTAGTTCAGTTCAGTTCAGTGTGGTTTAGGTTTCACTGCTGAAAGTTCAAACACTGAAGAGCAAATCTACCGAAGCGCAGCTCCACAATTCCCAATCCGAGCAAGCCAGTGGCAACAGTGGCGAGGAAAAAAAACTTCACCAATTGACGAAGTGAAAAAAACCTCGAGAGAAACCAGGCTCTGTTGGGCACGACCATTATTCTTCTGGCCAAACTTCCTGTGTGGAGCTGCAGTCAAGAGGGCAGAGGCTGGAGAAGCTAGACGTCCATCGTGGAGAAGCTGCAGGTGTGGGTAGGGCACCGGCGGGAGGTCAGGCTGGCCCACAGGATCAATGCGTGGACTCGTTTGTCACTGTAGCCTTTCAGGAATCAGTCTCATGCACTCCATTCCTCCATGACCACCACAGCATCAGCTCGGGATACGGCCTGGTCCAGGATACCTTGGGATCATCTCTTCACAGGTCTTGGATCGCATCAATGGCGCTGCATAGTCTGTAGGGGCAAATATTTATAGAAAATAAAGAAAATAGTTACATTTTCATTCATTCATTCATTCATTCATTTTCTACCGCTTTTCCGGGGCCACCCTGTGAAGGAAACTCATTTCGGCTGCTTGTATTCGAGATCTTGTCCTTTCGCTCATGACCATAGGTGAGAGTAGGAACGTAGATTGACCGGTAAATCGAGAGCTTTGCCTTTCGGCTCAGCTCCTTCTTCACCACAATGGACCGGTACATCGACCGCATTACTGCTGCCGCTGCACCAATCTGCCTGTCAATCTGACGTTCCATCCTTCCCTCACTCGTGAACAAAACTAATTACATTTTAGTATAAATAATTAGATAAATATATCAGTTCAACAGTGTCATCACATGAGAAATATCACAGAGAAATATCACATGAGTGAACGCTGTTGTACCATGGTGAATGCCACGATGAGACCTAATGGCAAACTGAACACAAATTTCTCAAAAAAATGAATATCTCCTCTCACATACACACACAGAGCTCTTCAAAAACACCAGATGGCTTCTCTCTCTTCCAGTATGAATTGGACATCAGACAATCACACCAGACAATTTCTAAGAACACTCATATAGCTGCAGAAACAATTTCTGTCTGCCATTCCTGAGAATAATAATAAGAAGAAGAATAATAAGGTAATGTCAGCCTCAGAAGTTTCTGCTATGGTAATAAGCAGGTACTTTGCTACACAATATGAATTATTAACAGCTGATCCTTAGTGTGTTGTCTACATACAGCCCCCAGCTTCTGAGAACTAATGGACTCCTAAAGCCTTAAGATGACTGCATGAATATTTTAAAGGATTTGATCCAAATCTTGCAGAACAATATGTACTTACATGTTTATTTTGTAGCATCTGCACGGGGAATAAATGATGCAGCATTATTTAATGTAATGTTATCATGGATTTTTTAAAAGTTTAATTTATTTATTTATAATTATTAATTTACAATAGTTTTTTTCTCCCCAGTGAAAAGGTGTTTTGTGTTGGCGTTATGATTGCTTGTTCTGTTATACATGGTGATTGGCTTGCTTTAGTGATATTCGTTGGTTATTGTCTTTAAAATGCTGAAAATAGCCTGAAATTATAATCAACCAGCACCAAGATTTTTTGACAGGAAATGACACAGGCGTCTACCAAAGGATAATAAGACCATGTACAAGAGGTGTCATTGTGGGAAAAAATATCTCTCAGCTTTTATTTACATTTAGAAAAAAACTTTGTCACAATTTGCCAGGGGTATGAAAAATGTCGGGCTTGACTGTATGTCTGATGAAGGTCAGGAGACTGAAACGTTACGCATAATAAATCTTTGAGTTTTGATATTGTGTGGGATTATTTGTTTGCATCTGGAAGAATATGTAGAATAAATCTAACAAGTGAAATTTTAAAACCGAGGCCTCTTATTGACTAAAAACGTGCATAAAATAATAAAATGTGAAGTCCTCATTTCAAACAGCCCTCTTATGGTTCAATCAATACAGTAAGGGCATGTGGGTGTTTAGTGTGTACAGTCTCAGCGGAAGCACTACATGACTGAAAAACAAAAGCTGTGAGTCAGTAAACTGAGTGGGACCATCTTTAATAGGTCCACTTTTATCAGATGCTCATCAGTCTAAAGCTGTTTTAGTGGTGTTTGTCATTGGTACTTTTGGGTTTTGTGAAATGCTGTAAAAGGGACACATGTATTAAAATAACAACAACAACAACAACCAAGAGCTAATGACGTATTATTGGAGAGGTTTTGTTTTAGCAAAAAATGCACTCACTGCTTTATTCTTATGGAATAACTATTTGTTTTATTAATGATGAAATGTTATATTTCATGCAGAAAATATAATGTCAGGTTTAGACTGCACAATTCCAGACCAATTTTGGCACGACCCATATTCAACATACATATGTCATAATTCAATGTACAATATACATAAAATAAATATACGGTTTGTAAATGTTGTGTTATTTTCTGTTTCATGCTGTTATGTCATTCTGGCTGTCCATATTAAGTCAATGTTAACAAAATTTGTATTATGATTTATTGCAGATAACTGTGTTCATCAAAAAACTAGTGCTGGGCAAAGATTAATTGCAATTAATCGCATCCAAAATGAAAGTTTGTTTTGACATAATATATGTGTGTGTGTTACATATATTATGTATATGTGATTCACATAGAAACTAAACTATACAAACAAATTTGTTACATAGATATTTAATTGTATGTATAATTTCTATTGGGCGGCGCAGTGGGTAGCAGCGCTGTCGCCTCACAGAAAAAAGGTCGCTGGTTCGAGCCTCGGCTGGGTCAGTTGGCATTTCTGTGTAATGTTCTCCCCGTGTTGGTGTGGGTTTCCTCCGGGTGCTCCGGTTTCCCCCACAAGTCCAAAGACATGCGCTATAGGTGAATTGGGTAAGCTAAATTGGCCTTAGTGTATGTGTGTGAATGAGAGTGTATGGGTGTTTCCCAGTGCAGCTGGAAGGGCATCTGCTGCGTTAAACATATGCTGAATAAGTTGGCAGGTCATTCCGCTGTGGCGACCCCTGATTAATAAAAGGACTAAGCCAAAAAGAAAATGAATGAATGAATAATTTCTATCATATACACATATATTTTATATCTAAATATAAATAAAAATTTTCTCAAATATATGCATGCCTGTATCACATAATACATGTACAGAGTAAACAGTTTGACTCAAATTATGTCAAAACAAGCTTAAATTTTGGATGGGATTAATTGTGATAATTTAAGCACTATAAAAAAAACACAATAAAGTATATCATAAAAGTGTAAATGTGTAATTTGAACTCAGCATAAACTTTATTTTTCACTGAAAAGGCTATCATAAGGCATTTATGGTAGATTCATTCATTCATTTTCTTTTCGGCTTAGTCCCTTTATTCATCAGGGGCCACCACAGTGAAATGAACCGCCAACTCATCCAGCATATGTTTTACGCAGCAGATTCCTTTCCAGGTGCAACCCATGACTGGGAAACACCCATACACTCATTCACACAGATACACTACGGACAATTTAGCTTACCCAATTCACCTATAGCGCGTGTCTTTGGACTTGTGGGGAAAACCGGAGCACCCGGAGGAAACCCACGCCAACACGAAGAACATGAAAACTTCATACAGAAATGTCAACTGACCCAGCTGAGGCTCAAACCAGTGAACTTCTTGCTGTGAGGCGACTGCGCTACCCACTGCGCCACTGCACTGCCCTTATGATAGATTCAAAAATATTCATTATTATAAGTATACTTTAAATTCATTCAGTGTTAAAATGCATGGCAGACCATAAGCATTAAATACTTTAACAAAAGTAGAGCAATGCATGATTATCTAAATAATCTGAAGCCCTACTGATTCCAAGAATTTTCTAAATCCTGACAGTTTAGTCAAATGCTTAAAATGATTCAAACAGGTTGTGGATATAAAAGTACTCTGTGGCTCTATTAGGGTCTGTGAGTTATATTATTTAAAATAGTATATAAACTGTCTGTTAAATGTGAATTATTCAAGCCACTGTAGATGTCCTACTTTGTGCTGAACACTGGTGGTGGAAAGACATGAAGATGGCTCAGTGGTTAGCACCGTCGCCTTACAGCAAGAAGATCGTTGGTTCGAATCCCGGCTGGGTGCATTTCTGTGTGGAGTTTGCATGTTCTCCCTGTTTTGGTGTGGGTTTCCTCTGGGTGCTCTGGTTTCCCCAACAGTCCAAATACATGCGGTATAGGTGAACTGAATAAACTAAATTGGCCATAGTGTATGTGTGTGAATGAGTGTGTATGGGTGTTTCCCAGTACTGTGTTGGAGCTGGAAGGGCATCCGCTGTCTAAAATATATGCTGGATAAGTTGGTGGTCCATTCCGCTGTGGCGACCCCTGATGAATAAACAGACTAAGCCGAAGGTAAATGAATAAGCTGATTTTACCCACCTTCAAACTTCCAATTTATCTGCACTGAAATAAGCTTTAATTAAAAGAGCACATTAAGGATGCAGTTGGATTGGGGAAAGTGAAATCACATCTTAGATTCTTGATTAACTCTCCTGTATTGTAAGAAAGCACTTTAAACAGCTCTTTACCTTTGTCCATATGGCACATTCAGCACATTCTCCTGCATTTTTTAAGCCTGGCAGCTTCAACCGGATTTTCCACTGTCTGCTACTATACATCTGACTGGAATGAGGGAAGGGCGGGTTGTCTTTTGGATCCTGTCCTGGACATTACGTCACCACACACATATATATAACCCAGCAGCAGACATGAGCAGGACGGAAAAGCTTTTGGCCAAATGCCTGGTAAAAGCGTGCAGTCTCTAAATACAATCTCTACCCTCAAACTTCCTGGAGTTTCACCCCTCCTCTCTCTTTTCCCCTACAGTGGAATTTAGTTAAGTGGACAGCACTTACTATACCTGAGCCAGTTGCATCATGAGGGAAAAGGTATAATGAGTTCAGCAGATCATTTAATGTCATCTACGTAACATAATGAAGGACTTTTTTTTCTGTCAGGATTTAAGAAAAAATTCTAACAGATTGCAATAGAACTGGTATAGGAATTATCATTTAATTATCAATTCCTTAAATAGTATTTAGGGGCCTCACGGTGGCGCAGTGGGTAGCACGATCGCCTCACAGCAAGAAGGTCACTGGTTCGAGCCTCGGCTGGGTCAGTTGGCATTTCTGTGTGGCGTTTGCATGTTCTCCCCGTGTTGGCGTGGGTTTCCTCCGGGTGCTTCGGTTTGCCCCACAAGTCCAAAGACATGCGGTACAGGTGAATTGGGTAAATAAAGGGACTAAGCCGAAATGAAAATGAATGAATGAATTCCTAATCCTACCCAATACCTAAATCCAACTACTACTTTACTAACTATTAATAAGCAGCGACGTACTACATTATTTCGTCTTGTACCTTAATAAAGTGTGACCATATATGTGATCCACTGTCAGAATCCACTCAATATCACAACATTGGGATTACTCTGATATAGAATTTGCCCATTGAACAAATTATTGGTAAATATTTGTATCTCTATAGGTGTATACCATAAAGAAACATCATAAATTTGATCAGTTTTAAATGTTAAGTCATGAATATCCACATTTTTTTAATTAGTCGAATATTTAAAGTCACAAGAATCTTGCAAGGATTTAGCGACACTTAAACTATTTATAAAACAATATGTCAGAGGATCAGAAAATGGCATCATTTAGCTTCAGATATAGAAAACCGATGCCATTGTTGAAAGTGTTAATGAAGGTCAGTAGAGTAACATTAACAAGAATTAACTGTAAATGCCCACCTCTCTCCATGACGTAAATCCTTAAGGATAGAAGCGTGGGTTTGATCTTGGCTTATCAAGTAGTGGAGGTGTGGATATTTGCGAAGTGCCTCGGGGAGAGAGGACACGTTTAAAGATTAAAACAAAAAACTAACAACCACCACAATTTTCTATTTTAACATGAACATCTTCTCTTATTATGTAATGTGTTAAAATAATAACTTTCCTCACAAAGTCTTGTCCCAGAGCTGTCCACCAAATTAAATTGCTATAGAGCTATAAAAAGGATCCTAATACAGCTTTATTGAATCATTGCTGAAAAATAGCTTTAATTGGATTCTGGTACTTTTAGGGTAGTTAATGGCCGAGTAGTGTTCATGTTGTCATGACAACTAGATCACTAATTAGCTTAAGGTGTCGCTGTGTACTTTAGCTTGTTTTGAGCTAATGAAACGTGATTGGTTAATGCTATACTGAACTTCATGTGTTTGCTGTGCAGTGCTCTTACAGCTTTACTGTAATGGATCTGTTTTCACACTCTTGAGTCTTAAACCATTATAAAAAGTTCTTTAATCACTTATTGTTGGTAGTTTAACAGTACTGCTTGTTCTTACACACTCACCTAGCCTGTAACGGGAATCTTTTAGGACAAAATAAGCCCCTTAGATCTGCTGCGTAAAAAATATGCTGGATAAGTTGGCGGTTCATTCTGCTGTGGCGACCCTAGATTAATAAAGGGACTAAGCCGAAAACAAAATAAATGAAAGAATAAATGAGCCCCTTAGGACAGGGAACTTCTGACCTTAGAGAAGCATCTCAGTTATATCTTTTTGACTTCTTGCTGAATGACTCCTGCTGATGTTGCTTAGAGACGGCCATTATGAGTCATTGAAATCATGCAGGAGGAGAAAAATAACAACTTTCCATATTTTAAAGAGTTCGTCATGAACAGATAAATCACAGTTCGTTGATCTTCTTTAATTGAGGTCATTGTACTACAAAAACCTCCTGTAATTTTTTAGTTAATTTTTTGTTAGTCTATAAACGGCTTATACTGATGCCGATCTGCAAAATAACATGTTGTGAAATGTACCATTTTTTTATGTAGTACTCATTCATTCATTCATTTTCTTTTCGGCTTAGTCCCTTTATTAATCTGGGGTCGCCACAGCGGAATGAACCGCCAACTAATCCAGCATTTGTTTTACGTAGCGGATGTCCTTCCAGCTGCAACCCATCACTGAGAAACATCCATACACACTCATTCACACACATACACTACTGACAATTTAGCTTACCCAATTCACCTATAGCACATGTTTATGGACTGTGAGGGAAACTGGAGCACCCAGAGGAAACCCACGCCAACACGGGGAGAACATGCAAACTCCACATAGATATGCCAACTGACCCAGCCGAGGCTTGAACCAGTGACCTTCTTGCTGTGAGGCGCTCGTGCTACCCACTGCGCCACCGTGAGGCCCTTATGTAGTACTGAGATTTATAAAAAGTCATTAAATATAATAAAACGTTGATCAGCGCATGCATTGCTGTATGTTTAGCTCTGCAGATTTGCAGATGTAGTAAGGTAAATAAAAGAGAGGCATACAGTATAGGTCTATGCAGAAAAATAAAGATAAAGTAAAAGATGCTGTAGGTTCTGAAAAGTCTTTGCATGGCCTTCCTTCTGAACCAAACTTTAGGAAAGAGTGTATGAACTTTATTTTTAATGAAGTTTCAGACAGCATCATCATAAGAATTTGGTTTTACATTTGCTCGCTGATATTACCACTGATTAATTTACAAATAAAGCACAATTTGATGCTGGATTGAAAAGTAAGATTAAAAGTACGATGATGCTGTAAAATGACAAACATGGGTTTAATCCATTACTAAACTAGTGTATATCAGTGAATGTTTTTCCCCCTAAACTTCCGGTGAATGGTTATTGTGACTTTTTTTTTTTCAATTTTATGCAGTTCCTTTTACAGCATCGATGTTGTAATGTAATTAAAATACAATCAGTAAAATAAACTTAAGCATTCATTTAGTTGTTTAGGTGTAAAACGAGATGAAAAGACGTTTAGATGCATGCGCCGTCAGGATCAGCAGGCTAGCGCAGAAACTCCATTGAAAATACTGGAGAAAATAATTTTTTATATTTTAAAGACATGGTGTGATGTAATTTAATCCAGCGCTTCTTGTACATTCTGAGACCCACTTCATATCGTATATCAATCAGCCAGTGAAGACCATTGGTTTTTCAAGAAAACAGACCTTAAACGCTGCGATTTTGTAATGGCATACAGTTCACCGGAAGAAGTATAACTGGGTTACTGAAAATTAAAAGTCTTTCTGCATACTCTATTAACCACGATTTTACTACAATGATTACTACAATGACACTACATGATTTTACCCCCCTCACAACAACAACAACAACAACAACAACAACAACAACAACAACAACAACAAACAAAAAACAAACGTTAACTTAGTTAAACCTGACTATTTATAGAAAAAAAAATAGTTATTCAAATAGTAATGAATAAACCGCCCTCAAAAAATATATATTTAAAATAATTGTTTATTATAATAAAATCATAGTTAATTTTCGACGAAAACAAAATAGTTGCAGGATTGAGCCTCCTAACCAAGCACACACGTTTATGCTGAGTTCATAAATGCGGTGGCCACTCACATTAAGGCAAACTCAAACCACTTTCGTTGAGTTCGGATTGACGGACGGTTATTCTTTTCGCGCCCTCTGCTTAGCTCTGAAAAGACGTGTGGTTTATTCTCGGAGTTTTTTTTCCATAAATATCACTACACTAACATCATGGACCGGCATCTGTTAAATTTGTGTTAAAAACACAGCTGTGGTTGCCAGACGGTAAAGAAACAGCGACGTGGTGGACTGAAATTCAAACAACAAACAACTTACATCTTTTCCACAAGCCGAGGAGGTACAGGTAACTGAAATATAACGTTAAATGGTAAAGTCTACACAAGTTCGGATACTCACATCAATATTGCATCATTTTGGTGAAACTGTACAACAATAATTGTACAACAATAATTAATATTTTAAATTACTGTGCGGGTTGGGTTTAGGGTTGTGGTAGACGCTAATGAAATACAGTGGATAATTTAATAAAAAAGCCGAGGTAAATACTATGGTAGGCTATAGAATGTTTAGGCCTACATAACAGGTAACAGCACTAATTATAATGCACATATCAACGTAGGATATAACATAACTCTCTAAATGACATAATAAAAAACGAAAAGAAGATATAAGCAGATAATAAGAAAGAAAATAGAAAATTTTTACATAGCATATTACATGTAGCTGTGGAAAAAATGAAGAGACCTCTTGGTAATCCTGTTTTCTCAATTTTCAAATACAAATGTTGTCATTTGAAGATATTTTTTTTATTGTAGTGTTTTTGAGGATGATATTAATATAATATTATGAATGATATTAGCTTTGCACTTCACAAAATGAATTGGTGTCTTGTGGATTATTGTGATAACTTTATAAGCTGTTTTTATCTTTCATCATAAAGGATACACCACTGTGCTAAAGTTCTTCAAATCAGTGACAATGAGGAAACTACATCTACATCTCGGATGGCCAGAGGGTGAGTCCATTTTCTGCAACTTTTAACTGAACTGTCTCTTTACACCCACATTGCAAACTGAAGTTCATCTGCTTCTACTTTTGCCCAAATTACAAAATCTGACCAAAATCAACCATCAAGTTCCTGTCCTACATTTTAAAAACATCACACTTGAGTGTGCATCACGATGTGGAGGAAAAGATCTGTTGCTACTTCCGTTTCATTGAGACTTTAATACTCAAAACAAGCTTGGGTGTGAAAACAGTCCATGACTAACTGTCCAGAGCAAATGCAGTTCTTTCCAGTAATGAATGATGTCAGTGGGACGCATGATGGGTCTGAACTGATGCAGAAGGAGATTTCCCTTTCTAAAAAAATGTTGTTCACATAAAGTCATGAGTGTCTAAACAGAGAGGTGTTTCTGCCTCCCACACCTGATGAGCCGGCGGAAATGCATCACAATTCACCCACTTGAAAATGCATATCTTCTCACCTCCCCTGCGCACAGACACATAAGATCACGTGGCACCACACTCCTACTAACACACACCCACAAATCTGGCAACCTTCGATCGCCCACTGAATTATTGCACGTTTTGTAGTTTTCATGTCAGTCGATATCATCCAATCTAAGTCTAAAGTTTTATTCAGGTTGACAAAGATACCAAAAAAATTATTAAAGTTCTAATAATGTATTCATATTAGTGCAGGGCAAAGATGAATCATGATTAATTGCATACAAAATAAAAGTTTGTTTGTGTATTATATGTATTTATTATGCATATTTAATACACACACATGCATAAAAAAACTGTACAAAACGTTTTTTGCATAGATATTTCAATTTATATATAATTTGTATCATATATATTTTATATCTAAATATAAATAAGCATGTGTTTATTTATATATTCATAGTAAATATACACAGTACACACACAGGGCGACGCGGTGGCGCAGTGGGTAGCACAAGTTCGAGCCTCGGCTGGGTCAGTTTCTGTGTGGAGTTTGCATGTTCTCCCCGTGTTCCCGTGGGTTTCCTCCGGGTGCTCCGGTTTCCCCCACAAGTCTAAAGACATGCGGTATAGGTGAATTCGGTAAGCTAAATTGTCCATAGTGTATGTGTGTGAATGAGTGTGTTTGGATGTTTCCCAGTGAGGGTTTGCTGCTGGAAGGGTATCCGCCGCATAAAACATGTGCTGGATAAGTTGGCGGTTCATTCCACTGTGGCGACCCCAGATTTATAAAGGGACTAAGCCAAAAAGAAAATTAATGAGTACACACACATATATTATGTCAAAACTAACTTTTATTTTTGAATGCGATTAATCCTAGCCCAACACCAATTAATATAGCTATATATTATATCTAATAGATTTAAATGTATTATATTCTTATTTCATTGTAACATTGATATTATTAAATTATTTTGGGTAATATAGTAATCATTATGCATTATTCATTAATACATATATGCATATGTCATTCAAATTCAATTAAAAATATATGCAAAAATATATACAATAGAATGAACAAATCTAAGACTACTAGTGACAATGCTTTTAATGTTATGACAGTGCTTTGGGATGTTATTGTTTATTACTTTTTTTATTTATCTGTCTACCTCATCTAACAACACATACATGCATAAAATTATGTGCTATGTCTATATAATTTCACAGAAAATATATTTATATGGAAATGATAATGACATGACATAACTGACAATGCTTTTTATTAGTGCAATTAATATTGACAATGCATATATTTTGTATCAATATTAAGTGTATTTCCAGCATATCAAAGAAGAATTATTAGATTTAGCATCTACCCTCCTTTTAAAGTACTTTTAGGCCAAAATGTGTTACATTTTAATAATTTTTTTTCATTAAGACTCATATAATCAGCCTTACCATTTATTCACTTTCTTTCGGCTCAGTCCCTTATTTATCAGGGGTCGCCACAGTGGAATGAACCGCCAACTATTCCAGCATATGTTTTACACAGCTGATACCCTTCCAGCTGCAACCCAGCACTGGGAAACACCCATACACTCTCACATTCACACACACACTCATACACTACGGCAAATGTTGTTTACCCAATTCACCTATAACGCATGTCTTTGGACTGTTGGGGAAAGCAGAGCACGCGGAGGAAACCCACGGGAACACAGGGAGAGCATGCAAACTTCACACAGAAATGCCAACTGGTCCAACTCGACCCACCGACCTTCTTGTTGTGAGGCGACAGTGCTAACCACTGAGCAGCCTTACAATTAATGCAAAGTTAAAATAAAAAACATCTAATTTCATTACATTTTATCATCATTTGGTATATGTCCCCATTTTGCCTTAATCAGAGAATGCACCCAAGCTGGCACTGACGGAGTGTTCATTTGACATTGACGTCAGTCCCTTCATTTGTTTGAACATTTTTGCAAATCCTAAAACGTTGTTTATTTGCATGTTAAATTGAATAAAAAACACAACGTGGCCTGATAGTTAGGAAACTTAGGCAACAACAAATACAAATTAAGTCAAAACAAATAAATGAAATAAAAGCATCAGTCGGATGTCAGCGTTGTAGAAAGCAATCAACTGCGCTATCATGGAGGAGGAGGTGGGAGCTTCAAATTCCCACATTTGTGAAAAAATGCTTGGAAACCACACATGGTGTGACTTGACGCAGATGGTGGGCAGGGTTTGTGTTTTCTCTCTCAGGATGTCGTATTATGTGCGTCACAAGCACATATATTTTCGATTAGGCCCACACCTGATATGGTTTTAAATTGCAGGGAATTGCTTTCAGAATATACACACGACAAACTATTACAAACATGATATGACTTTATTTATCTAGCACAACACCCTTAAGCTTTTTGGCACAAGTTTTTGTTGTTGATAGAGAGAGCACTAACACAATACTTTGACTGGTCATTGACAGGTCCAGCTGTGACCTGTCCAGTTTTCTAGATAATGTGTTGTTCATTTGAGCCTTGTTAGGGCTCACTTTTTATAGGCCAATTCAAGGAGGAACCTATGATTGTTGGGTTACATTTACATGATATTTATTCATTTAGCAGATGCTTTTATCCAAAGCAACTTACAAATGAGAGATTTTGAAGGTCAGTAAACATACTATCCACACAAGTGTTAAAGTTTTGTTTTCTACAAAATCAATGTGCAATCATTTAATTAAGGGATAGTTCACCCAAAACCATTGACTTCCATAGTATTCGTTTTTCATACAATGGAAGTCAGTGGTTACAGGGTTTGGGCTTTCTTCAAAAACATTATAAAGAAACAGAATAAACATTATAATTTAACAGAATAAAGAAACTGTTAAAGTGGTTTGGAACTACTTGAGCGTGAGTAAATAGTGAGCATTTTATAATTTGTTTGTGAGCTGTCACTTTAAGTGTTGACATTTTTCACCAATTTACAAAGCTGGAATAAAAAGTAAATTTCACACTTTTATGAAATTAACTACAAAGTATATGGGTATTTGGGCAGCGCTCACAGCAAGAAGGTCGCTGGTTCGAGCCTCTATGGTGAGGTATAGGTGATTTGGGTAAGCTAAATGTCTGTAGTGTATGAGTGTTCATGGATGTTTCCCAGTGATGGGCTGCGACTGGAAGGGCATCCGCTGCGTAAAACATATGCTGGATAAATTGGCGGTTCATTCCACTGTGGCGACCCCAGATTATTAAAGGGACTAAGTCCAAAGAAATGTGCTATAGGTGAATTGGGTAAGCTAAATTGTTCATAGTGTATGTGATGAATGAAATGGGTATTTGCAAAACATCAACTATGATTAGTTATTTATGATAAAATGTTTTGAAAGAAAATCTATAACTAAGCTGAATACACAAATATTTCATAATAACTGTAAATGGAGAAAGATGAAACTATAGACTTTGTTTGGCAGGGGAACAGCCAAAACAGTAATGCTTTGGTGACACAGATTAGTTATGGAACATATTTTATCCACTTTGGTGTCATGCAGATGTGATTATTATGTTTATCCATACTGCACATCTTGTTTTTATGTTCAGAATTTCAACACAGAATATCTGTGTCCAGGGTTGACTGAAGTTCTGAATGAAACGGACTCTTGCGCACTGCTCCCCTCTAGAGGTAGTAGTGAGGCACTACTAAATATTTACAAAATATAGCTCTTGAGGTGGTAATTAAAGTACAATTCATTCACATGTAATCTTTTCAGTTTTAATAAATCAATTTTATTTAATTTAGATTTGTTTGTAATAATATTTCTATACATGACAGGCTGTATTAACTCACTGGAAATTTACTAAATAGAAAGAATGTGGCTGTGAGTTCTCAAAATCTGTCTGATAGTGCCATCTGCTGACTGAAACTACAAACAACATAAATAAAGCATAACTTATTGACATTTTCAGTTTGCACCATTCTTTCTCTTAACATTAAGAGAATGTTCATCATTACAAAAAGCATTATGCAGTTGTCATGCCATTTTTACACAATAATTTATCGACAATTTAAAAGTGCTTCAATGCGATTCAGCACAATCAGCAAATATTCTGATGATGTCAGCAGAATGATTGAGAGCATCTGTAAAACTCAGAATGAATTATTTAAAACATAAAAAACACCCATTTTGCAATAACAACCACCTTCATTTGTTTCTTATCATCACTGATCTGACAAGTGCTGAGAAATTACAAAATTGATTTTAAATGTATTATTATTATTATTATATTAATGCACAGTTTAACCCAGTTGGTACTGTTCATTTGGTTGTCAAAACAGCATTTTTAAAAATGAAATGAAGTCATTGTGCTATAGCTGGAAGGGCATCCGCTGCGTAAAACTGGATATAAACTGCGTATGCTAGATAAGTTGGTGGTTCATTCTGCTGTGGCGACCCCAGATTAATAAAGAGACTATGCGGAAAAGAAAATGAATGAGTTCACCCAAAACTAAAATATTCTGTCATCATTTACTCACCCTTCACTTGTCACAAACCTGTTTTTTTTGTTGTTGTTGTTGAACAAAAAAGTTTTGAAAAATTTGGTAAACCTGTAACCATTGACTTCCATAGTATTTGTTTTTCCTGCTGGATGTCAATGGTTTCTAACATTTTTCAAAATATTTTCTTTTGTGTTCAACAGAAGAAAGATACTCATAAACCACTTAAGCGTGAGTAAATGGTGGGTAAATTTAAATGTGCGGGTGAACTGTCCCTTTAAGTATTTTTATTTTATTTTTTTATGGATAGATCTGAATGTTAAATTTCCAACTTAAACCGAAACAGATTAAAAATGTGAATTACACAAAATACTCATTTCAGATTTTAAAGAAATATATATATATTTTCAAAGCTTTTTTATCTCTAAAACTGGGGGAAAATATCGAATCTTTTTAGTCTGCAGTGCTGTCATTTTAGTCTGTGAACAACACAATTGTGATTATTTTTGTTCAGGTCCATTTATCCTTTTCGAAGAATGACACTGATTTATTATATTATTTACATCAGTGTGTTCATGTGGAAAGCACCAACACTTTCAGACTTACCAGGTTTTTTCATTCGGATAAAGTAAAAAAAAAAATCTAAAAAGCCAAAACATTAAATCTTTTTTGCCTAAAAGCAATTGAAGAACATCAGAGTTTTAGGTGACTTCTCATGACACTTTTCCCCCATTTACGATTACAGAGCACATGCCTGGATAATGACCAAAAAGACCTTTCTCCTATTATAAAATAAGAATAAAATATACGCATTACTGTGATAGTTTTCTAATTAAGCCTTTGCTTTTTTATAATGTACATCATGTACTGATATACATAAAATACTAACTACAGGAACTTTACAGAGTTTCAAATATATAACGAATTCTCATTAAGTGAAAGAACTGCAATCATATTTAGCAGATGTATTCAAAATAAGACAAAAATATCGAGTATCTCAGTTGCAGGCATCATGTTCAGTCGCAGGTGTTATGTTGACCTTTGTTTTTCACTGAGTGATCTAAACTTGTGGTCCACTGTATTTTGACAACATCACCAAGCCTGGTTTTGTTAAATTTCTCATTGATCTGTAGGACGAAAATTAGTACATTTGAATAATTAAACCATTTCCAACAAATCTTTTGTTTAATATTTCTTGATATAGTTTTTAAATGCACTGATAACATTAAAGCATTGAGCTTAAAGCACTTCACAGCACACAGAATAAATCACTTTTACCTCATCCAATATGTTTTCCCTTATTACAGGGTCCGTAAGGTCCACTTGTCCATCAGGCTTGAGTTTAAATCGTATAAACACCCGTTTGCCTTCATCTATGCACACGCAGATACAAGCATGCATAGAAAGATGCATCAAACAAAACAAATATGTTCAGACTTTCAGACTTTTCACTTTACTTTTGCTAAAATGCAGAGGGATTCTTACCTTGGCTACAGTAAAATGGATGTGAGTTCAAGCAATTGTCGTTTTTTTCTTTCCAGGAGTGAGTGTCTATCGCTGGGCAATTTGTGCCATAGGGTATGGTATTGTCTTTGGCCGTAGTGTTTTGTGAATCAGAATTCAAATTAAAACCCCCTATCCACCAAGGGGATAAAGTAATAGTAGTTGCATAGATCGCAGACATCTTGTCTAGATCCTCCTTACTGTTCACAACAGCCAGATCTGTGTATTTCTTTTTGCAGTACGTCTGAGCTAGCGTCCAAGTCATTGCTGTTTCAGGATCATAATAGAATTTTCTAGAAAGAAGAGAATAACTCCCTGAAAGAGCTGTAAGAAAGAATGAAAATCACAGACGTACCCCCAGTTAATCAATCAATCAATCAATCAATCAATCAATCAATCAATCAATCAATCAATTTTAAGCTGTACACTGTAAAAGAAGTTGACTCAACTTAAAATTTTAAGGCAAAGAATAAGCCAATGTCTCAAAGAGTAAGCAAACATCGAATTTTAGTATTAGTATTTTAGGCTTCATTAGACAAATAATACATTCCCAATTATGTTAAAATACTTTTCCTACTGAATATCCTCATGAACACTTTCAGTTCAGAAAGAAAACGAATGTGTAGCAGATCACGGAGTCTTGGTTTAACAAAAGAGAAAAGACGGTCACTCACTGCTTACTTTTAAGACTATAGTGTTAATTAAATCCAATTACTTTTTTTGTAGGCCTACTTTAATATATTATCAGAAAAATGTTAAACATTATTTGCATCTTTTATTAGTTGTATTTATTTGTGCTATTTTTAATATCTTAATTTGTTCTTATTTTTTTTGCTGACTGTTTAATTGTCTCAGAATCAAAAACTGATTCATTGTTTTTGCTCATGACTTAAAAAGCATAACAATATTGCAACCATGAGCCTTGTTGGAGTTCTGTTTACCATACAATATTAATGAAAGCAGTTTTTTTCCACAAAACATTTTAGATGATCATTTGCCTTTGTCTAATGCCTTTTAAATGCTACTAATATTCAGAAAAGTAATATTTACATAAGGCTTGTAAAATGACGACATACCCTCTGCATAACCAGTATTTTTAAATGTTTGAAAAATGGTTCTGTTCAACGGAATTAGTCAAAAACACTGAAAAGACATTTGTATAATCCAATTATAACACAAATATACAGACTATAACAAAAGATCTTGTACTACCTGGGAGAAGAAACAGCAGTGTAATTTTCACATTCATGTCTGCAGTGTGCCAAAGCTCAAGTTTTCTTGCGTTTGGAGCGAAATGCATCTGAACCCAGCATGTGTGTGTGATGGTTATTTACATGTTGCAGCGATTGGTTGACACATGTCAGCACCATGTTGTTTTGAATAGGACACAGTGTCCTTCACAGACATCATGCAAACAAACAAAGCATTTGTTTCTTCCTTTTTACAGTTGAGAATGCTGGCATATTTAAATGCATGTTTCTTTTCTGTTTTTATGACCTGACTAATGGGACGGAAATGTGTGTGCATTGTGGATGAGTTTGGTGATTTCATGCAATGGTTTTTAGTTTAAATATTGCAATTATTGCCTTGTTACTTTCGAACTACAAAAATGAGAAACCATAGTAAAGTCAGGTTATTCAACAAGTATTTATAGTCAACAAATATTTATAGCACCTACATACACCAGTATCTTCAAGCATAGGTTAAAGACTTTTTGTTTTAAAAGGTATTCGGAGGAGTGACCTTATAGTGCTGTATAAATAAAATTGCCATTGTCATTAATCTATATTAAGACTAGTGTTGTTTAAATCTGAATACTTTTTGTAGGCCCTACATTACCATTAGTTATATCTGAAAATCTTAAAAACATTACTTTATTTGTTAAAGACAAACACAAAAATGAGAAAGTCAAGTATTCATAGCAAATAAAATAAAGGTTATTATAAGAACAAACACTGTTCAGAATATCAAATGTTGTTTTGATTCTTGTCTTTATTTTAGACTTGTGCATTTTGCATTTGTATAAATATACATCTTTGTGTCTACTATTAATTACAGCAAGCTGATTCAGTTATTTGATATTGATGCAAGTGAGGGCGACAAGGTAGCATAATCGCCTCACAGCAAGAAGGTCGTTGGTTCGAGCCTTGGCTGGGTCAGTTGGCATTTCTCTGTGGAGTTTGCATGTTCTCCCTGTGTTGGCGTGGGTTTCCTCCGGGTGCTCCAGTTTCCCCCACAAGTCCAAAGACATGCGGTATAGGTGAATTGGGTAAGCTAAATGTCTGTAGTGTATGAGTGTTCATGGATGTTTCCCAGTGATGGGTTGC
>CAIGQW010056815.1:2928893-2956114 GCA_903798125.1 Danio choprae
ATAATAATACATTTAAATTGTATAGCACTTTTCCCACATAAAATGCAACTTAAAGTTCTTCACAAGCATAAACAAATATTAAAAACAACATCAATATCAGGTGAAATATAAAAATGGATAAACAAATCCAGAAAACAAAAACGTATACGCAAATAGAACAAAATTAATTACAGTGCATTATGGGATTTAAAATGTCAGTTTGCACAAACTCTCATGATTGATTGTAATTTAAATAGACAATCTATTAATCATTAACCTTATTAATGCAACATACATCTACTTCAGTGGGACATTGTCATCAGCATGACAGGATGTGCATATGACACTCAAACCACAAAAATGTTTTTACTGTAAATAAAAGGCTGGTAGTATTGTGAAAAGAATCGATTTATAATTAAACAGAACCATTTACTGATGAAATGTCACAACTAATATATAACATGTCAGTTGTTCACACTGGCTATAAATGTGTGTCCATATAATCAATTTTTTTGCGTGTTATTTTCTTCCCAAATGTGCATAGAATATTAGAAATCTGAAGAATGTGAAAGGCCAGTGTTTACTTATGAATGTCATTTAATGGCTATGCCAATAAAAAATTATGCCATTTAATTATTAGCCCATTTCATCGGTCTTTAAGTAGGGTCTTTAAGTCACAGGGATAAAATGTAATATATCATAAATATGAACTGATGCCCTGCTCTCTTTCTCCAAGTAGCACAGTAGAGTTTTTTTTAATAACCTCTATGGATTTTTCTTTGCATCTGCTGTACATGTTTTTAGCATAAGCCAGATGTGGCTTAAAACTACGCACATTAATATGACACTTTACTTATTTGACCATCAATAAGGTGTATCAATTAAAAGGATTATCAACAACTGTATGCTAACCATATGTGGATGCTATTATAGTTAACATTATGCTATTTTTTACGATGCAATCAGTCTTTATTAGATAAAATTAAAATCTCAATCTGCTAAGTACTGCAATATGTGAAAATGTGAATTTTTGTGGAACCTTTGTGACTCAGGAAGTGGCAGGATACTCAGATGGTTTTGAATAGGTCACAGAGTCCTTCATGGATGTTTTGTAAACAAAGTAGCAGCTGCTTTTTTTTAACAAGTCAAACGTTGGAGGGCATCAGTTCAATAGCATTTCTGCCTTTACGTATGCCCTTACAGAACATGCATATAATTATTATATACACATCATAGATTATATAATTGTTATATAATTAATAGATTTCACAGATTATTTTTCAAACATAACATCCTTTGCAATATCTGTAAAATATATAAAATGCTAGAAAAATAGGAATATGTATATTGGTCTTGATATTATCGAATGCTTTACATATAAAATAGGGGTTCGTACGGATCACAACCCACGGTTCGGAACACATGTGACCCACGGATTAATACATTTTTTTACTAGTAGATTAATCCTACATTTGTAACGATTGCAGAAAGATCGCCTCTTGCGTCATTCAAATCACATGTATGAAAGCATTTAGGCTTTCCTGTAAAATATAATGATGACGGAAGAAGTCGTGGTAGGATATTTGGGATGCGGTGGGTTTCTTAGGTTAAAGGTGTTTTATGTCACTACTTGTTTAGCCTGCATTAATGCATTCAGTGTAAGCTAAAATAGGATAAAAAAAAAAACACCTAAAGGACGCCCTCACGCCTTTTAGGTTTTCTCCCAGACCTCTTTTCCAGCATTCATTCAGAATCTGAGCAG
Source organism: Danio choprae (assembly GCA_903798125.1). NCBI lineage: Eukaryota > Metazoa > Chordata > Actinopteri > Cypriniformes > Danionidae > Danio > Danio choprae. The sequence continues at coordinate 2,930,635 of CAIGQW010056815.1, forward strand.
CACTACCGCAACTCATAAAGGGCTCTCACAAGAACAATCCAGACCCTCGTCGATTGTCATCAGACGCTTTATCCGCTTCAGTCATTACCACCTCAAAGCCGCCCAGAAAACCTTTATCAGTCACCACCCACCCACTGGAAATCAAGGGCATGAGCACTTCCTCTTCTCTCCCTTCGTCTCAACAATGAGCACAACCCTTACTCCTGCCACCCTGTCCCTCCAGAGCGAGCTCCTCTCCTCTCAGCAAACCCCCTCTCCTCGCGCCAGAGCGAGCAAAACTCTGCATACTCTGCCTTTTCCTTTACCTCCTAGCTTCTTTCACTGCATGCATTATTCTGCTTCTCATTATTCGCAGGGGTGACACTCCGAGCTTCAACTCCCGCAGGAGTCCCATATACTCCCATCCACCTCTCATCATTTAACCTCACTGCAGGAGTCCTCACCACCCCAATCCCTTTTCCCGAGTCTTGCAGGAACCTGGCCCCCAACCTGGCCCTTAGTTAAAAAAAACTGTTTCTTCCTTCTAGCATTGATGCTCCTCTTCCTTCAGCGTTGTAGTATTTCGCTTCTTTTCTTCTTTCTAGCGTCGATGCTCTGCTTTCTTTAGCGTTGTAGTATTCCGCTCCATTTCTACACCCTAGCATTGATGCTCCGCTTCCTTTTAGCGTTGAAGTATTCTGCTTCTCTATTTTTATTTCAGCGACAAATGCTCTGCTTCCTCCAAGTGTGAGTCTTCCGCTCCCTCTTTTCTCTTCCTCTCAGCGCAGAGTGCTCCGCTTCCTTACAGCAACATGTCCCTCCACTTCCTCTCTTTCCCTTTCAGCACTAAGTCACTTCGCCACTTTCCTTCCTTCTAGCAACAAGCTCTATAGCTACTTTCTTCCTTCCGCATAGGCCCTCACTCCCCAGCTCTGACTCCCGCAGGAGTTGTTCCCCGAGCTTTGACTCCCACAGGAGTCCACGGCCCCCTCCCGCTGGAGTCTCCACTGCCCCCTCCCTGTCCCGACTCCAGTGGGAGACTAACCTGCAGCTCTAACTACCGCAGGAGTTCCTTTGAGCTTCGACTCTCAGTTAATTTCTGCCCCATGTCCCTTGCTCAGACTCCCGCAGGAACCTGTTTCTTCCTTTGCTCCCGCAGGAGCCCCCATTTTTCTATCCTTCCCAATGTTACATCCAGCAATACCCACATGATTTCAGTGGAAATGGATTTCATTTTTAAAGACACAGATAGCTTTTGCACAATGACTAGAATAAAATGTAAACAGAAAACCCAAATTTCCAATTAGTTTTACAATGCAAATTTGACCCAGTTTCAAATATTTCTGTGTACAGTTAGTATACGTCAAGAAAAAAAAGACATTTCAGTTATTGCAGTCATCCATTTCAAATTTTACTTATCTAAGCTTCTTCTAGATATGTACATTGTTTCAATGTTTCCTCATATTTCTCAAAAATGTTTTATTAAATAGACATCACATTTATTTTTCAAACAGGTTAATACACACTATTCTCAAACTGTTTTTATATACTCTTAAATTTTGTGTACTTTAATATACTTTGAGTTCATTGTAAAATCATTTCATAGAAAATTAATCTTAACATTTTTCTGTCAACTGCATTGTGTCTAGATCTATTATGTGTCACTTAGAATACATTGTCATCCTCTTGTGGTCAAAGGACAAAAGCAGCTAAATTAACCAGCATCTGATTAATTTTATTTTTTTAAACTTTGTGTTATATCTAGAATTAATGAACATGAATGTTGATAGAGTCACACCTGAATGATTCTTCATGAACATTGTAAATTAGTTATATTAAATGAAAACAGTTTAAAAGTGGTCATAAAATCCTGAAGTCCTAAATAAACACACACACAGACTTGTTCCTATCCCATTGGAGACACTCATACAGTAGATGTAACGATGTTTCTACTATACAAACCGTATATTCTCTTCCCTTACCCCTAAATCCAACCCTCACAGGAAACATGCATTTTTACATTTTCTAAATACTTCTGTGTGGTTTATAAGCATGGGTACCCATGTTGACCTCAATTTTGGTCCCCAAGGTGACACAAGTCCCCATGAGTCTGTGTGCATTCAGGTTTTTTATATCCCACCTGCACAAAACAACAAATAAGAAGGAAGGACTATTTATAAAAAGTGCTTGGTCAGAAAAGCAACAGTCGCATATTATTTCTTGACACAAATTTTGGTGCTGAACATAAAATGTACACTTTGTTTTAGTAATTATTATTGAATTATTTTACTTTGTTCTCGTGAAACACATCTTCTAATTCTCGCTTTCTCCATTGTATTTTGCTGTTACTTTCCATTCCAATGCTTTTCAGCTTTTCACTTATCTGGATAACCAGAAAGCAAGAATCAAGTAAAGCATTTAGTTATTCCACACTCATACTTTATGCTATACATATCTCTCTTAACCACACACCAAAGCAACAACAATTATAACAAGAATGCTTTAAAATACAATACACCCTGTTTTCTGTAAAACCGTTACACAATTGGCAAATGGTTTTACTGCACCAGAATTTGACAGTGAAGCTAAAAACTGTATTTTAAGACAGACACAAACCTCGTTCAGAATGGCAGCATGTGCTGAAGGATTGTTCAATTCACATTTTTCCTTACAGGAAAATTTCAGTCTGACAATCTGCTTTTTAATTACCTTGTCTAGAGAAAAACACAGATAAAGTTATTCTCAACATTTAACTATATATAAATGCAAACAGTGCATCACTTCTTATGTCTTTTTGAAGAGTGATCTACAAAATCAAAAAAAAGTGATTTTGTTAATGTGAAACTCACCGTCATAGCAGATAAACGGACGCTGTAGATAACAGTTATTAGTAAACCATTTCCCAGAATTGTTTCTTGACATGCCAATGCAGTCACCAGATCCTGCTTTCTGGGATGGTTGACCTGCTGCCCAGTATCTAAAAAAACATCTCCATTTGTCAGACCATTCCCAAGAGTCCCAGTACAGACCAATCCAGATCCACGATCCTGATGGAGTTACATTTCTGAGCCGCTTGTGTTCCTCAGAGTTGCGGATGGTGGCCAAGTCTGTATAACGCTCTCTGCAATAGCTCTGAGCTTGAGTCCAGTTGCTCAATTTCTGCACCCTAATCAATCCAATATTTTCTATTGATATATGGAAAATTTGTATCAAACTTGGCTCAATCTAAAATGAATATAGACACAGATATCAACACAGCTATTACTTACCACTATAGCACACAAATGGTAAATGTGATGAGCATGGATAACTATGCCAAACTCCAAGAGCAAAATAGCCACATTCTCCTTCATTTGGATGTCTGCACTTCCAGTGGCAGTACTGTGCGAGTGTATCTTCTCTATGGGACCAACCCCAACATTTCTGTGTCCCTCTCTTCAGTCCAATCCACACTGATCCACTGTATCCAGCATCCACTGTATTTATCAACCTGTTCACATCATCCATGGTGTCTACAGTAGCCAGATCAGTGAATCTCTCTCTGCAGTAACTCTGAGCATCTGACCACGACATTTGCAGATTTATATAGTGATACTGACGAGAAACAGCAGAACTGCTCCAGAAGAGCCCTGTAAAAACCAACATGTTAAATCCTCTTTATCTGCACATCATCATAAATACAGATTACAGATGACTAAACCAACCTGACAGCAGAAGCAGCACTAACAGACGCTCATCCATGACTTTGCTGTGCCAACGTTTGCTGGTTCTCATAATCTAGACTGGAAAAGGAGTAGGAAAGATGATTAAACAAGTCATTGATAAGAGGGGTGGTTACAGCATACAGAACACTGTATTCTAAATTTTCTTAATTAAACATCAAACTATGTGGTCTTTGTAAGTGTGGAGCTGCTAACTGCACAGTTGAAGGCTCGATCTCCATAAGCTTCAAACATAAAACCAAAAAGCATAAGCAGATCAAACACAAAAGGCAGTTTAGAAAAGTGTATTGCAGCATGTGGATATTCTGATGAAATGATAATTAAAGCAATAGCAGGTTGTATACGTAGAGTGGAGTAATGACAGTACACACCTCATTTTTTCTCTGAAGAAAGATGGAATAAGGATCTTGGATGATGGAGACTTGGAAATTAGTGATGTGTTGAACACAAACACTCTATCAGCTATGATTTTGCCTTCATTAGACAAATTTGGGAAATCCTAAACTATTGCGTCTGACACTAGTTCTGGCAGTGTCAGACACTTTCCTTCAGTTTGACTTTAGCTACAATGAGCGTCAGACCAAGAACCACTTATTAGTGGAATTAGATGCACTGAGTTTTATGACACAGTCAGTGATTGTGTCACATGTGAATAAGGTCAAACTCGATGGGTTTTGTTGTGTGTGTCAGTGTTCGTCCGCGTCATCGTTTGTTGTCGTCACGTGCCTTGTCTTTCTCCTGCCACCGTCATTGTTAATCTGTTCCACCTGTGTTCATCCTTTCTGTGTCATCTGTGTAATCAATTTGTCACCCATATATACCCTTTCGTCTGTGTCCATTGTTGTCCGGTATTTTGGTTCGTGTAGGTCTCGTCCTGTCTTCCCGCATCCAGTGTATGTTTCCCGTAAGTGTTAATAAACCCGTTTTTGTAATGTTTATCCATCTCCGTCTCGTTCTGTCACCATCCGCCAAACTGGCGTTACATAATACCGGACCCAAATATAGCGGCGTGTTTTCCCCCGATTTTCTTTTTATAGTCTTTTTGCCCCTCAGTGTTTTATTTTCTCCCTTCCGTGTTTTCCTGGTCCCCACCCACCTTCCCGTTCGTCATCACCGCCTGCTGGAGCAGGGGGAGAGCAGCCCTGAGGACCATATCCAAGCGACTTTGAACAGCTTTCCGGGCGACGTGCTCTGCACGCCCACCATCTCTAGCAGAGCACGATCGCCCGAAGATGGTCCTCGGGGCAACATCGCCGCAAATATGGAGTGGACACTGGCGAGTAAAATATTTCCACTCACCGCCTTTCTGAAGGAAGATCTCGTCAGTGCCACTCCCGACCCAGTGACCAGCCAAGCAACATCATCCACCTGCAGGGAGCGCTTGCCAGAGCCCACCGCAGACGGAGAGCCACCCCTGGCCAATGAGCCATCGCCCCCTAGAGCGACAGAGCGGAATTGCGCCCAGATGGAGGAGCTTAATCACCCGTCTGACCAGGTGCGAGAGCCGGCAACACCGCCAAGAGGGGGAGTCCTGGCGAATACCCGCGACAGCAGCGAGAGTCCCGCCCACCCCCCCTATGCAGATGGACAGCGACTGGACACTGGGAGGCTACTCATTGGCTTCTGGAGCTTTAATTTTAATCTTCCGCTGCGTCTAGGCAGCAATACCCGTCCGCTGCGTTTAGGCAGCAACCAACTGTTCCCACACAGTTTTTTAATCTTCCTTCTCCGGAAAAGCCTCAGCTCCAGGGTCATGAGTAGCTTCCCACGGCCCCCCAGAACTGCAGCCAGTCATCCAGCTCCAGCACTGCTGCAGTCAGCCAGCCCCCCAGCTCTCGCTCCAGCTCCGGAAATGGAGCTCGCTTGTGGGCGCTACCTGTCTGCGTCACCCTCTGGAGGGTGTCGCCCAGCGTCAGCTCCTACGGCCTCCGAGCTGCGGACTCCACCTCGGCCCTTCGACCCCAGGGCTCCGCGTTGGCTCACTCCTCCCTCGTCTTCGTCGTGGGCCGTCCGCCCGCCATCAGCGGCGTCTCCCTCGGTCGGCCCCCTGGAGTCAGCAGCCACTCCTCCTCCATGGACCCTCCCTTCCTCGACTCCGCCCGGGGCCGTCCTTCTGGCTGTGTCCTGGGTCCTCCTGCTCCAGTTCCCTTCCTGTGTCTCCCTCAGACTCCTCCCTTGTATCCTCCCCTTCTACCCTCCTTCATTTTGTTGTTTCCCGTTGAAGGCGCGAGGACGCGCCTTCAAAAAGGGGGGGGTACTGTCAGTGTTCGTCCGCGTCATCGTTTGTTGTCGTCACGTGCCTTGTCTTTCTCCCGCCACCGTCATTGTTAATCTGTTCCACCTGTGTTCATCCTTTCTGTGTCATCTGTGTAATCAATCTGTCACCCATATATACCCTTTCGTCTGTGTCCATTGTTGTCCGGTATTTTGGTTCGTGTGGGTCTCGTCCTGTCTTCCCGCATCCAGTGTATGTTTCCCGTAAGTGTTAATAAACCCGTTTTTGTAATGTTTATCCATCTCCGTCTCGTTCTGTCACCATCCGCCAAACTGGCGTTAGTGTGTATTTGTATTTGCCGCATCTTAATTGTAGTTTAGTCTGACAACAAATCTTACAGTGTGACTAGTGTAGTTTGACAAGCTACAATTCTGAGAGCTGATTCTTTGTAGCAAACAAGAAGAGTCAACTCACATTGAGGAGAGCTGATTTTTAAATCACAGTAATGCATACCAGGCTAACCCTATAGAGACTGTGTCTGTTCCTCGTATTATTAGCTCAAGAAATAAACTTACTATGTGCTCCAAAAAACATCTATTAAGAATCAAACCAGAAAAACTGCAAACATGTGAAAATAGACATTTTATAAAGCTTGGTCTCTTAAACATCAGGTCACTAGCACCTAAAGCACTTATCATAAATGAAATAATAACAGACAATAATCTTAAAGCACTCTGTCTCACTGAAACCTGGCTGAAACAAAATGACTATATTAGCTTAAATGAAGCAACTCCTTCAGGATTCTTATATAAACACGTGGCTCGTCAAACTGGTCGTGGTGGTGGAGTTGCATCAATCTTTAATGATAGTCTCAACGTTAATCAGAGAAACGGACTTATGTTTAACTCTTTTGAAGTATTGGCACTTAATGTTATGCTTCCGGATACTAGGAAAAAAACTATGTTATCTCTCGCTTTAATCACCATATATAGACCTCCAGGACCCTATGTCACGTTTCTAAAAGAGTTTTCTGATTTTATTTCTGATGTACTAGTTAAAACTGATAAAATGCTAATTGTAGGAGACTTTAACATACACATAGATGACGCTAACGATACATTAGGGCTCGCATTTACCGATCTACTACAATCACTTGGGATAAAGCAAAACGTTGTTGGTCCAACCCATCGCTTAAAGCATACATTAGATCTAATCTTGTCCCATGGAATTGAGGTCATTGATGTAGACATTATACCACAAAGCGATGACATAACAGACCACTACCTCTTATTATATAAGCTGTGTTTACCTGAAATTAGCAGATCTGCACAGATATATCGTCCTGGTAGAACTATCGTCCCATCCACTAAAGACGAATTTACAAATAACTTACCTGATCTATCTATATTTCTAAATGTACCCGCGAACGCAAATGACCTTGATGTAGTAACCAGCAGTATAGATGCTATTTTTACTAACACACTAAATACTGTGGCACCCATTAAATTAAAAAAGGCTAGAGAGAATAAGACTACAGCATGGTATAATAGTCATACTCGTGCTCTCAAAACAGCAACTCGTGCCCTGGAACGTAAGTGGAAAAAAACTAAATTAGAGGTCTTTAGAATCGCGTACAAAGATAGTATGTCCAGCTATAGGAGGGCTCTAAAATCCGCCAGGACAGAGCACCTCCGCAAACTGATAGAAAATAATCAGAACAATCCTAGATTCTTATTTAACACCATTGGTAAACTAACAAATAATCGGTTATCTCTGGAACAGGATATCCCTCCGCACATTAGTAGTGACGACTTCATGAATTTCTTCAATGATAAAATAGAAGGCTTCAGACAGAAAATAGGAGATGCTAAACTTTCTGCTCCACATTATACCTCAGATTCATCAAACATTCCACTGAATCAATTTAATCTACAGTGGTTCAACAGGATAGAACAGGAAAAGCTAGATAAAGCTATAAATGGTTCGAAACCAGCTACATGTATGTTAGACCCAATTTCAACAAAATTACTGAAAGAGTTGCTACCTGTAGTAGGAGAACCTCTTCTTAATGTTATTAACTCTTCTTTAGGTTTAGGTCATGTTCCAAATCTTTTCAAGCTAGCTTTTATTAAGAATATTATTAAGAAACCACAACTGGACCCCAGCAGCTTAGCTTATTATAGGCCTATTTCAAATCTTCCATTTATGTCTAAAATACTAGAAAAAGTTATTGCTGCCCAATTATGCTCCTTTCTGCAGATCAACAACGTTTTTGAAGTGTTTCAGTCAGGTTTCAGGCCTCATCACAGTACAGAAACCGCATTAGTGAAAATAACCAATGATCTACTCTTAGCTGCTGACCAAGGCTGCATCTCGTTATTAGTTTTACTTGATCTTAGTGCTGCATTTGACACCATCGACCACAATATCCTTATAGATCGCTTAAACTCTACAGGTGTCCAGGGACAGGCTCTACAATGGTTTAAGTCATACTTAACTGACCGTTACCAGTTTGTGAATATAAATGTACAGCTTTCACAAACCAGGCCAGTAAAGTATGGGGTACCTCAAGCATCAGTTTTAGGCCCTTTGCTGTTTACGATATACATGCTACCCCTAGGAGACATTATTAGAAGACACGGGATCAGCTTTCACTGCTATGCAGATGATACCCAATTATATATTTCTACAAAACCTGATGAGACATCTGAACTGTCTAAGCTTATTGAGTGTATTAAAGATGTTAAAGACTGGATGACCAACAATACAATTTTCTTCTCTTAAATTCAGACAAAACAGAATTATTACTTACCTGGAATTATTACTTGGCCTAAATCCAGAGTTTAAAGGGTCATTAATCACACCTTACACCACTGTAAGGCCCTGTTTGCACTAATATGTTTTAGTTTTAAAATGCATAACTTTTGCTAGGGTTAAGCGTTCTATCCACACTACCCCGGATTTTTCGACCCCCACAAATAGAGTTTTCAAAAACGCTGAAGAGGTCATTTTCATTTTTAAACGCTGCTGCTCCATGGCTGTGTGAATGAAGGAAAACAGAGACATCTGAAAAGGAAGGCGTAGCTGCCAACATTCGCTACCTTAATTGGGCTTTTTCCTCAATATCAAGTACACAAAGTTCAGACTTGCATCCTTTCCTTGTAAGTTCAGACCATTTAGCACATGGTTGGATTTTTTGTCTTAACAGAAATTTTAACAGTAAAATAAAACGATGAAGCTTACTGAAAATAAATTTGTGTACTTAAAATACAACTGTTTTTGGTTTATAGTGGTTTCTTTAAATAAAGTGTTTATCTAACAGTTAAGTACATGCTCAGTAAATTCACACGATGCTGTTAGGTTAACAAAGAAACAATAAATGAATAGGAAATTGATAATGTAATTGTAATGGCTCGCTAATGGACAGTGTATAGTGTCACTACTGAACAATTAGTAAGTAATTTACACATTTATACTGTTGAGTATTTTATAAATCTTTTTAAAATAAGTACTACTCTTGCTTTATAGTAAAGCACTTTATAATTTGCACATGAACAGATTTGTCACATTTTTGGTGATCATTGCATTGGAGCTTCTTGCAGCCAGTAGGGAATACCAGTATGTCTTCACTGTTTAATGGCAGTTTAGAGCACAATGAGCAATCCAGTTATCACTGTATATAGATCAGAGGTATGGAGCAATAAATCTATATGCTTTTTGTCATGAGGTGTGAATAATGTTTATATTCAAGTAGCTAATTTACTACTTTGACGATATTTTTGTATTTTCACTGGTCAGAACACACTGAAGATATTTTGAGACAATAAAAAAACTACATGAATATGTCTTTACTTTAAAATATAAACTCATTAAAAAAACAAAACCGTGTGCTACTACTACTTTGTAGTGACCAATGTAATCAAACAATGTCATAATATCATGAACATCAGGCCAACTCATAATAAATTGAATTATTATGTCTAGACTATCAGATTGACAGGCGGATTGGTGCAGCGGCAGCAGTAATGCGGTCGATGTACCGGTCCGTTGTGATAAAGAAGGAGCTGAGCCGAAAGGCAAAGCTCTCGATTTACCGGTCAATCTACGTTCCTACTCTCACCTATGGTCATGAGCTTTGGGTCATGACCGAAAGGACAAGATCTCGGATACAAGCGGCCGAAATGAGTTTCCTTTGCAGGGTGGCAGGGCGCACCCTTATAGATAAGGTGAGGTGCTCTGTCACCCGGGAGGAGCTCGGAGTAGAGCCGCTGCTCCTCCACATCGAGAGAAGTCAGCTGAGGTGGCTCGGGCATCTGTTTCGGATGCCTCCTGGACGCCTACCTAGGGAGGTGTTCCAGGCATGTCCCACCGGGAGGAGGCCTCGGGGAAGACCCAGGACACGCTGGAGGGACTATGTCACTCGGCTGGCCTGGGAACGCCTCGGGATCCCCCCGGAGGAGCTGGAGGAAGTGTCTGGGGAGAGGGAAGTCTGGGTTTCTCTCCTAAGACTGCTGCCCCTGAGACCCGGCCCCGTAAAAGCAGTTGAAAATGAATGAATGAATGAATGTCTAGACTAGGATAGTGTGCATTTCTGGAAAGAATAGTGGAATATTTTAATTAGCCAACAACAGTACTTTTTAAAATGAATAAATGATCAAAAATAATAATAGCTGCTATATTAAGGAGCTATTTTAATTGCTGAATATTTATGTAGGTACAATTATGTATTCATTGTTTTGGATTACACAGGAAGGGAAAAAAAGTCCATCACAGAGTACTTATTTAGGAAAAAGCAGGCTATTTTTGCATGGTTAATAGAAAAGAACTAGAGTACTCCCATACTGAATTCAAAGGTCAATTGATTTGAGGCCATTGTTTTAGTCCTAGTTTTACATTTCAAATTGGTTTTATTTCAAATAATTTTGGTTATATGCAAAACACAACAGACACGATTACAACATCAGTTTCAAATTAAATGTGTATACATCTAGGCATCATAAGAAAATGGGAATAATATGCACAGAATGTTACATTTCCACTCAAATTTACGATAAGTGTTATTGTTCATTGACATATTAACTAACCTAGAAAGTATATAATCATGGATGCTTTTTATACTGCTATTCCTACTGCAAAATTCTCTTAAACAGTATACCTCAAACTTTTACTAACTTTATGTTCTGAGTTATTTTATAAAGAGATACACTGAAGATTATGTTTTTTTTCCCACATTCTTCTGAAGTTGCCGTACGGTTGATTTCCTGATGAAACACCTCTTCATCCTTACTCTTTATCCAGTTTATCTTGCTGTCACTTTGCAGCCCCATGCTCTTCAGCCTTTCAGTTATCTGGAAAACCAGCAAGAAAAAGTAAAAAATTATAATAAAGAATAAAAAATTAAGAAAAAAGAATAAGCTACAAATATTATTTATAGCCTTAAACTAAAACAGGTTCAGTGTTGATAATATGAGTGGTGCTGGTTGGCTGTAATGCAGAAGGTCAAAGGAATTTCACTGGAAAACAAACCAGTTATGGTCAGGCAAGAGCTATGGACTCTATTAATATTTTGGATATATGTTGGAGTACTAGAGAGACATTAAAGAGCAGGTGGGCCTGAAAATGGTTTCTGCTTTAAAGGGATAGTTTGCCCAAAAATAAATACAAATTCTGTCATCGTTTACTCTGCTTTGGTTGTTCTGGTTATTGCAATTTTGATCAAATTTCTTTGGGACAGTATTAATTTGAGACAGTTCAGTTGAGATTTTGTTGTTTTGACTTATGTAATTTTATTCAGAGTTCAGCGAGCCCTTCTAGATTTCAGGATTGCCCTATTCATTTAGACTTTCCTTAAAACGGACTCAGGTGAATCACAGTGGGAAAAAAAGAGAGGAAAAGCTCAACATCACGGCAGCCATTTGCAGTGCCATCTTGAAATAATAATACCATTATTATCATTGCCATGCCTGATTCGAAGGTTGCATAGGAAGGGAGACGGCGCATGACTGTAATGGAAAGGACCCAGCATACGTTATTTTTAATATTAATTTCAAAGTGCTTTCAATCTGTGCCGGCGTTTAATTAATTTAAAATATATCAAGAATAATTAAAATAAGTTAAGCATTGAATGTTTCATGATTTTGAATTTAATAAATATGTAAAACTACAGTTGATGTGTGTTTATTTTTTTATGAAAAGAGACCTGTTTCTCTGATTGGTTGTGTTGTGGCGTCTCGTGCATCATTGCGTCTTTAGCATGTGTACATGGAGTAAAGCCTTGATTCTAGCTATGTGTTTGTTTTCCCGCAATATTTTAAAGATTTGTAAAATACGGATATTAGACAACTCAGATCAGAACTTAGATTCAGAATGTACTCCTATTACTCTGCCTTCTCAGCCAGCACCGCCTATTCCATCTGGCATCACGCAAACACCTGCTGCTGGCTGCAGCACTCGGAGATTGGGAGTAATGGAGCCGAGGCAGAATTTTTAAACCTACAGGCCGTAGAGGATCTCAGGATCAATAAACCTAATCGAATAAAAAAAAAAAAAAAGTGCTTTTGTGTCTAGTTGGTGCATTAATCAAGACTGGCTTGAGTACAGCATAAAAGCTGATTCTGCGTTTTGCTTTTGCTGTCGTAAACTTAACGAGCCGTGTGAATGCATTTGTGTACGCTGGCTACCATAACTGAAAGAATGCCAGCGAAACAGGCCGAGGATTTTACAAACATCAAACTTCTAAAGAGCACCTTTCTTCATACGCAATGTGGAAGGAGAGAGATAGACTTCTGCTGAAATGGGCAATGCCCGGACACTGACAGATGTCATTTTTAGCAGAGCTAAACCAAACTGGACTTGACCCATCAAAGATCCTTTGCCAACTGTATGATGGTGCATTGCTTATGTCAGGAAAGCTTGGTGAGATCCAGAAGCTGTTAAAAGAAAATATGTTCACTGGCTTAATCATCAGTTACATTTATATGTAGTCTATGCAATGTCACCTGAGGCAGCTGTGATGGATTTTTTTAATGTTTCTAACATACACATATCGTTAGAAGCCCACAAATGCTGTGCACTAGAAGGGCGAGCGCCTCAAACGGCTTCTTGAACAAAGGTGGAGAGGCCATTAAGCTACCGTCTCCATCCTTCTGAACAATTTCGAAGAGATCACATCTCTTCTGACTGAAATAGACTCTGCGAAAGCCCATAGACTAGAGCTGCGAATGGAAGCTGCTGGCCTGCTGAAAGAGATAACATCACCAAGCTTCTTGTTGATTGCGTACCTTGTGCACAAAGTGCTCGCATTGTTGGATCAACCAAATAAGCCTCTGCAGAGGGAGGACACTGACCTTTGGACAGGTCTAGACATTGTGACCAGTGCAAAAGTGTGTGCAGAAACTTCGTTGTGATGAGGGATTTACACAAGTGTGGAAGAAAGCCACGGCTGTTGCCAATGCGCTGCTGAAATTCAAGACTCCAAAGCAAAGACGTACAGAGAGCAAGAATATGGACGATTACTTGGTGGAAGAAACAACAGGTTAAAGATGGGTACGTGTAGGAACTGAACTCAAAAGACTGTACTACAGCACTGAAGATTCAGTAGTTGGAGAAATGGATCAGAGATTTAGTTAACGAAATTCACATTTTTACTGCTCACTGGCTGTGGTTGATCCAGAGAGGGATTCATTTCTGAGCCCTGATACTGTGAAACACATAATGGACCTGACACAATCACCAATTTTTTATGCAGAGTTTGAAGTTGCAAAAAACGTATTGAGGTCGCAAAAGGAATCAAAAACAGAGGAGGACAACTGGACCACAATATGAATTCTCTCCATGTACCACACAGTTCTGCAAACAATTGCCAGTGTACTGACCGTGTTTAAACATGCTCTGACTTTCAGTGCTTCTACAGTGACGTGAGAATTCTTTCTTCTCTCTGCGCAATGTTTTTATCGACCACAGACGCTCAAGGCTTTACAAACGGAAGGCCCAGTTAGTACAGCTAGCCTTCGAGAGCGACCTTACTCGAAAATGCGCAACCGAATAAAAGGACAGGAGGAGGTTTAATGTTCACACTCGCGGCCTTCAGCTTTTTTAAAAGGTAAGTTATGCGTTTATTTAAATTACGCACGCTTAAATGTGACTCTTGGCTATTACAACATTATTACTACATCATATAATTGTCAATCTGGTTTGTTGGTAATACTGATTTATTCTGTGATTTTTTTTGTTGTTGTTCAATTTACGGGAAATGAGTTGACAGTCTGAACCAGTTGTATGAGTGTGCGCTTGCCTCGTTTTTGCAGATTATTAATGCAGATTGTGTGCCCCCTAGTTGGATGTTGCATGTCCCCCTGTTAGTTATGTCCTGGCGCCGGCTCTGCTTTCAATCCCAATTAAAATGAAAGCATAATTCTCTTGAACAGTTATTGAATTAAAATCACATTTGAGAGCAAGTGCGTCCCCTGGTGGTACAGTGTAATTAAGAGTATAGGAAGAATCAGCTATGTGTATATGTTACTGCCATCTTCCACAGAAACAATAAAAATATGGGAGAAAATCGGGAAAATATGGGATGACAGCAGGAACGAATGGTAAAATATGTCCTGGGAATCCCGGAAAAATGGGATTGCCTTGACAGGTATGCCTTGAAGACAGACACAAACCTGATTCAGAATCACAGTCTGGAGTGAAGGATTATTCAGTGTGCAATTTCCATTACAGGACAATTTCAGTCTGACAGTCTTTCTTGTGATCTTTTCATCTAGAGAAATACAAATTTAAAGTCATCTTCAACATACATAAAATAAGCAGTGTGTAACTTCTCTTTTAAGAGGGATTTATAAACATTCGACATAAGTCTTTTGTTTCTGTAACTGGTTCATCTCACCTCCATAGCAGATAAAAGGCTGCTTTAGACCACAGCTGTATGGAGCCCATTTTCCAGAATCAGTTGTTGTCATGCCGACGCAGTCACCAGATCCTGCACTCTGAAATGGTTGACCTGCTGCCCAGTATTTGAAGAAGCCACTCCATTTATCAGACCATTCCCAAGAGTCCCGGTACAGGCCAATCCAAAGAGGCAGATAGTAGTCTCCTAAAGCGTATGCAATACTTTTGTTTTGATCGTTGTAGATGGTAGCCAGATCTGTGAATTGGGTTCTGCAGTAACTCTGCGCATCTATCCAGTTCATCTTAATAAGTGTCATGCAATATTGATGAAATTCTGTCAAGAAATGAAAATTTACAGTGTTACATCTAGTAGAAAGACCACTTCAAAGTTTTTAATACTTGGATTTGTATTATAGTATTGTCAGGGTTCTGCCACTCCTGTCTTGTAAATTCATGTTTAGGTGGCAGAGTCCAGACACTAGTCATGTCTTGTCCTGTATGTTGTGCTCGACTCGAGTTTTCTCGGGTCGAGCACTCGTTTTCTGTTCCTGTGTCTTTTGTATGAGCGGCATTTTTGATAGCGCGGACCTCGCGCTTCCGCATTACGCGGGAGCGCGCGCATCTCGCGCGCTGTCTAAGATGCGCGCTCTTTTCCTGGTGTTTGTTTGTTCTGTCTGCAGCGTGGTGTTTCATTCCCAGCGTCTCAGTCTAGTTAGTTTCGGTTTTGGTTGGCGCTGGGATGAAACATGCACGTTGCATGTGAGTGCACGGTAAGTGTTTTCACTTATCGTGTACTCGTGTCTTGCGTTCAGTCTTCTGTTGGTGTTGTGTTTAGCACGTGGTGCATGTTTACATGTGCTGCGTGCGTGTCTTGTGAACGCGCGGTTAATGAGTTATCTCATTGGCTGCGTGTTCAAGTCTTTGTTTTTGTGTGAGCATATGGCTTGTGTTTGTTTGTGTCATATGCTCTTCTGTCTATTGTCTAGTCCCACCCTCCTTGTTAACCCATTATTAGTTTATTATGTTCACCTGTTTGTATGTTAATTATTTGTGCTTATATTCTCCTCATGTTTGCTGTCCTGTGCCAGTTCGTCGTCTGATATGCCCTTGTCGTGTCTTGTTCAGCCTTGTCCGGTCCTGCTCCTTCCAGCCAGCCCAGTCAAGTTTGTTTTTGTCTTTTTGTTAATGTTTTCCCCCTCGGGGTAGTTTGTTTTGTCTTTTTGTTTTATTTTGATTATTATTAAAAACCCATTTATCTGCATTTGGGTCCTCGCCTCATCCTTCCCAACACCAACCCTGACAAGTATGTTGTGCAATGAGTAAAATGTTTATTTTAATATTCAATCTGTGTTTTACATCTGTTTTCTTTTCAATAAATAATAGATATATGCAAAAATGCCTCACGGTGGCGCAGTGGGTAGCACGATCGCCTCACAGCAAGAAGGTCGCTGATTCGAGCCACGGCTGGGTCAGTTGGCATTTCTGTGTGGAGTTTGCATGTTCTCCCCGTGTTGGCGTGGGTTTCCTCCGGGTGCTCCGGTTTCCCCCACAAGTCCAAAGACATGCGCTATAGGTGATTTGGGTAAGCTAAATTGTCCGTAGTGTATGTTTGTGTATGAGTGTGTGTGGATGTTTCCCAGTGATGGGTTACGGCTGGAAGGGCATCCGCTGCATAAAACATATAAGATAAGTTGGCGGTTCATTCCGCTGTGGCGACCCCAGATTAATAAAGGGACTAAGCCGAAAAGAAAATGAATGAATGTGAAAAACGTCATTGAAGAATATTACCATTTAGGGCTGGCCGATAACGATAACGATATCATGTTTCTTATAATTTGGTATCGATAATTATTGAATATCTTTTAACGATCCATTTAGGAATATTAAGATTTATTTTAATTTACCAACATTACTATAGCAAATAGTTTTAATAGTTGTTATGGAAATTAATTTATATACTTTATAGGCATTATAAAGTCTGTTTTTCTTTTCTTTTTCTATGTCTACATTACACAGTTAAGCTATGCGTGACCACTTTGGACAAGATTGTAATGTATGGTGACCTATGACCTGTACAGTCAGGTGAGAGATGAGATTGAAATATAGATGACTAAAAGTGAATTATGAGCGTTAAGATAACTGTGATGTGATTCATTCGTTATGTCACTGATGGCCTTGTGGGCTTTAGAGGGAAGAAACTAGATAAAAAAGGGAACACACTCGTCTTCTCTACCAGCCGCAGCAATCATAAGCACGTGATCCTCTCGAAATTAGTTTATAAATAAACTTCACTTCAAGACTGACTGGATGATGGCTATTTGGTGAAATCCTTGTGCATAGAATGGCATGCGCCGGGGCAATTTTAGGGGGGATTTAGCTGTTTACACAATTTCCCAAAAATTTTGTATAATTTCATATCGACTTATAATTTTCTATAAATAAAGGCTCTAAATGATAATATTCTTTTTGGATTTTTATGAAAGCAATAAGAAATGTGAAACTGTGCTTTAGTATATAACCTACAACAATATCGTACATATTATTTTTACATTTATTTTGTGAATACTGTTATTTTTAGTACAAAAACTCTTATCTCACCATTAATGCATAAGGCGCCCCTGAGATTAGAACAGTTAGTCGTCAACCAATTATCACTGAACAACGCACAATCATTTCCACTGGCTGGTTCCCCTGGACCCCAGTCGTTGTACTGTGCGATTGTATCTTCTCCATTTGACCAAACCCAGTGATTCGCTGTCCCTTTTTTTAGGCCAATCCACACTGATCCACTGTATCCAGCATCCACTGTATTTCTCAGCCTGTTCACATCATCCATGGTGTCTACAGTAGCCAGATCAGTGAAGTTCTCACTGCAGTAACTCTGAGCATCTGGCCACGTCATTCTCAGGTTTATATAGTGATACTGACGAGAAACAGCAGAACTGCTCCAGAAGAGCCCTGTAAAAACCAACATGTTAAACCATCTATATGTGTAAACATCATCATAAATAGAGATTCCAGATGACCAAACCAACCTGACAGCAGAAGCAGCAATAACAGACTCTCATCCATGACTGCTCACACTGATCTTCTGTAAGTGAGAAATGTGGTGAAAGGTCATGGTGCAAATTTACTGTGGTATTTCATTTCAAGAAATAACTCCATGTTCAAAATAAACTCGACTAACAATCTAATTATTTATATTATTTACCCATAGTTTTTTTGGGTTATTTTTGCATTTAATCCATCGAAAAATCTATTTGTCTTCACATTAAATTTACCAATACGTTAAATTGTGTGAAGAGATTTTTCAGAAATCTACATAATCATAAACTGGCCTATGAAGTCATGAGGGAAATCTACATTTAACTAGATTTGCACAGATTATTTTCTAATTTTACACTTCCTCTATTCTCCTCAGACAGCACAGCACTCACAATCGGGTCCCTCAACTTCTGATGTTCACCAGCTACTAATGTAAGCCTTCTCCAGTGTTTTCAGATATCACAAATCAAATTAAACTCTTACCTGTTTTGTTCAGTCAACTCTTTTTGTTTTTACACAGAGATTTACAACTTGTACCTTCACCTGAGGAAGGCGTTGGACATGCAAAATTGACTTTAACACCAAATCTTATTTTGTAAATTTGTTAAACTAATGTTTTAAATCCCCCATACTATAACACTGCCTGCTCTCTTTGGTCCATTTCGATTAAACACACCTATAAACAGCCAAAGTGGGCAGCTTTGACCAGAACAGAATAAACTGCAATGTGGACCAGACCTTAAGCTCTTTAGTCTAACAAATCTCGTATCCCTAAGAAATTTGTTTATGAGATGTTTTGGAAAATGTTAATACTTGGATTTCCCCCACATGCAGTTCTAATCATTTGCAAATGTTTGTGATGATAAGTCACTTTGACGAGTCATTTTGATATTTAAATAGCTTATTTTCCTTATTTGACCTACTCATTTTGGCTTTATGAACAGTGGACATTATCATGAATATAAAAATGAGTCGTACAATGCCGTCTCGG
Organism: Danio choprae; assembly: GCA_903798125.1. Taxonomy (NCBI): domain Eukaryota; kingdom Metazoa; phylum Chordata; class Actinopteri; order Cypriniformes; family Danionidae; genus Danio; species Danio choprae. Next base: position 2,949,479 of record CAIGQW010056815.1, read on the forward strand.
TAGCCATTATTGCCTATGAACAGAAATAAGCTATGCACAAACTGGCATTAATAATACTTTTTAAGTAAATATTTAAAAGAAAAAAATGTTTAATGTGCCATAGTATGCACAAAAACTCATAACTCACTATAATAGGTGAATAATTCTGTAGAATTAAGTATTCATTGTTTTGGATTACACAAGAAGGGAATAATTTCCATTAGGGAGTAACTTATTTATGAAGAAGCAAGCTATTTTTGCATAGTTAGTCTAAATCCCATACTGAATTCATTGCTTGATTCATTTGAGAATAATCTTTTAGTGCAAGTTTTATAATGGAAATTTGGATTGAATAACTATTGAAACAGGGGTCGCCACAGCGGAATGAACCGCCAACTTATCCAGCATATGTTTTACACAGCGGATGCCCTTCCAGCTGCAACCCATTACTGGGAAACATCCACACACACTCATTCACACACATACACTATGGCCAATTTAGTTTATTCAATTCACCTATAGCGCATGTCTTTGGACTGTGGAGGAAACCGGAGCACCCGGGGAAAAACCCACGGCAACATTGGGAGAACATGCAAACTCCACACAGAAATGCCAACTGGCCCAGCCGGGACTCCAACCAGCGAGCTTCTTGCTGCAAGACGACAGTGCTACCTCCTAGCCATCGTGCCGCCCATTGCAAAAACAATACACATAATACTTATGTAAACATAATACTTACATCAAGTCGTTTTACTTTCTAAAGACACTAAAGATGACGATAAAAAATACATTTAAAACTAAGGCATTAATGACAAATCTCATATTGAAGAGTGACTTACTTTACCGTGTTGTTAAGCTCCATTCATTGATGTATTAAATAACCTAGAAAGAATATAATCATTGATGATTTTTAAATAAGAGTGTCACAATTGTGGGTGTGGAAATCAAATGCAGACTAAAAAATGGGGTTATTAATTATAAAATAAAACAAAAAGCAACAAAAACAACCCTGAGGGGGAAAACATTAATAAAAGACAAGAACTAACTTGGACTGGGCTGGCGGGGAAAGGCATGGCTGGACAAGACAAAATACCAGGACGAACTGGCACAGGACAGTAGACATGAGAAGACTATAAGCAGAACACATTAACAAACAAACAGGAGAACATAATAAACTAATAATGGGTTAACAAGGAGGGTGGGACTAGACAATAGACAGGAGAGCACATGACACAAAGAGACAACACAAGCCATGTGCTCATGAGAAAACAGGACTTGAACACGCAGCCAATGAGACAATGAAATGAAAACTTACCGTGCACTCGATCTTTTTAATTCTTGTTTTGGTGGCAGAGTCCAGACACTAGTCCTGTCTTGTCTAGTATATGGTGCTTGGCTCGAGTTTTCTCGGATCGAGCACTCATATTTCCTGTCTGTCTTTGTCTTTGTATGAGTGCCATCTTGGCTGCCATCGGGCTGCAAGGTCTGGGCGTGCTTGGGATACACGCTCTCAAACTCCTGTTGTGTGATTGAAGCATTCTCGTTTATAGTTACGTATACTGCAGCTATGTTGATTCCAGTGGTTATGAACAACATAGCTCAAACAGTATAGTTCAAAACGCTATAAAAATACAAAGTGTAGCACTTACTGCTTCTGGAAGTGCACTTGGATCACAGAGAGTTGGAACAGATCTTTTAATCCCAGTTTCTTTGCAAATCCTGTCTTGTGGACATGGTTATATGCGTTAATACTGAGACATGGTAATACGCGCCTGTCAAACAATATTGGTGGAAGGGGAAAACTGCACTGCTACTTCACGGTGCGGTGGGCCTGAAAATCACTGGGGTTTGGATCCTATTTTAACATCAAGAAAAGACACTTGTTGTGTTTATATCACTCCACTATGACTGTAGATACACTATACCTGCACACATTTCTGTTCAAACAGCTTCCAAAAGCTGATATTGCATGATAGAAGCCCTTTAAGATCCTGTTTGACATTGCCTCATGTGTCACATCTTTAAGATATGAAAATGAATAAAAATGTGTCAAAGCCAAGATTCTTAAATAGGGTCTTTTCGAGACAACAAGTGTTGTTGTTATAAGTATACTTGTCAAAATACTTGATATATAAACGGTTGTAAATTATGTTCAAATGTATTTTATGTATTTTAATGCTGTAGCTTTAAATGCATTCAATCATATGCAGGTTTAAATGCAGGACAAAGAATTAACTGAGGATATTGTTAGCACATGTAATCAATGCTCTTGACACACACGCACGCACGCACACACGCACGCACACACACACACACACTCACAGCTATAAATAAATCACCCCAGCACCACCTACAATACAAAGAGACAACACCAAAAACACAAAATTCACACTGAAACAGACCATACAATTTATTATAGGATGTACATCTTCACGTGACAGACCACCTGTTCATTAATAGAGGAGCTCAAACACATCTAAAATGTTTGTATGGGTAATGTCCATGCTTTATAATTCCTCAACAATAAATATCAACATTAGGTCTACATCAAGAATTATGTTTAGGATATTTTTGGGGATTCATTACATTTCTAATGATACACCTTCAGCTTTTATATTGAAGATTCACGGGTTGTGGATCTCTAGGATTGTTAAATTTGATAATATCATAGCCAAAATTTGGTGCAGACAGCCAAGTTTATATTCATGTATTGATGACAGAATGCCTGTAGTTGGCCACTAGATGGAGAGAATAATGTATCAGAGACTAAATGGGTCTGTTAACCAAATACACTAGTATCAAAGTGACAGTTCGCCCAAAACCCCATTTATTTATTCTTATTATTCTTCATTTCTAAATCACCAACACACAACAGCAACCTAATAGAGCCTATTTGACAAAAAAACTGGAAATAAATAATAATAACTAAATTTAAATGATCTTTTACTTGTCTCATAAAAATGCTAATATTTCAATCTACAGCCGGGCTAGACTCAGTAATGTAGTTAATCTAGTACATATTTTATACAGTACCACTGCTAGTAATATTTTACAGTTCCTCAAAGCCATATTATAACATTACTTCACATTCTTTACATTTTTACTGAGTGTGTCAAGGATATTCTTTACATTTATTATCTGAACTCCCCACACCGTTGTTCTCCAGACGAAACATCTCTTCGCTGTTCCCATTTCTCCAGTTTATTTTGCTGTCACTTTCCAGTCCCATGCTTTTAAATGTTTCAGTGATCTGAAAAAAAATCTAATTAAAATATAAGCTTTTATCTTCAGCTCTGAATGACAACAGTAGTACAGATGGTTGGTGATGGTGATTAGATGAGTGGTGCTTGATGGGTTTATTATAACATAGTACATTTAACTTTAACCATTCAGTTGAGCAAGTACTTCAAAATATTGGGTTGTTGCACAAGGGGTGGGCAATATGACAGTATTATCATTCATTCATTCATTCATTCATTTTCTTTTCGGCTTAGTCCCTTTATTAATCTGGGGTCGCCACAGCGGAATGAACCGCCAATTTATCCAGCATATGTTTTACACAGCGGATGCCCTTCCAGCTGCAACCCATCACTGGGAAACATCCGTACACACCTATTCACACTCATACACTACGGACAATTTAGCTTACCCAATTCACCTATAGCGCATGTCTTTGGACTTGTGGGGGAAACCGGAGCACCCGGAGGAAACCCACGCAAACACGGGGAGAACATGCAAACTCCACACAGAAACGCCAACTGACCCAGCCGGGGCTCGAACCAGCGAGCTTCTTGCTATGAGGCGATTGTGCTACCCACTGCGCCACCGTGCTGCCAGTATTATCATATTATAAAAAATTATGCTAGACACTTAATTAGGCCAAAGTGGGTGAAGATAAAAATCTTTGTTATATTTTTTTAAATGAGAAAGATAAAACAGAACAAAGATTCAGTACAACTCCACATTCACAAATACACAGAATATATAAAAGCTGTGGTTTGACCTGCACACATCACCACACATTATGCTAGGGCTGCACGATATTGGAAATATCTGACATTGTGATATTTTGTTTTGCTGCGATATATATTACGATATCAATATAATTTGACCAGATGCTTTGAATAGCTCCAATTGGATATATTTCATTCATTAGACTGACTGGGACGATCAAGTATTTTTCTATGCAGTGCATCTGCATAAATTATAGCAAATTACAAGCATATGTAAATATGACAGCAAAAATAAACAGTGCTTTATGGTTTTCTGGGGAGTCTAACAGTATTCAAGTTCAGAAATAGAACAATCAAATGTAAAATAACATGGTCATCATTGTATTTATGCAAGAAACATCTCATGGATGCACTGGGACACGTCCTCAGTTATATATCCTGGGATCATTGGGTGTTTCAGGTCTCTCAACATCATACACTCTCACCCAGGTTACCCAGCTGGGGTTGATCAAGTCCCGACTTGCGTCCCAGTAGCAGTCCATGGATCAGCCCTCTTAATCCAAAGCCACCTTGGGGCCTTCTCTGCGGCTTCGCTTGCAGATCGAATGGCCATTTTTTTTCCCACCTCTATGATGCAAATGACTGGGGACTTTGCAAAGTGAACGCCCTGCAAAGCCTCTACAACCAACTTCTATGGGCTCATAAAAAGTTCTCCAGCCTCTCTCCCTGCACTCCTCCACCAGTTCTTGATACTTAACGCGTTTCCTCTCATTGGCTTCCTCAATACACTCTTCCCAAGGCACCATTAGCTCCAGAATTATTACAGAATGAAGAAGAAGAAAAAAAAATCTATATCTTTTAATCTTTAATAAATAATCTAATCCTGTGATGTGACTATTGCGGATACACACATTGCGATATTGATGCTCAAACGATATATTGTTCAGCCCTACATTATGCCTTTCTCTCTTAACAGTTTACTTTCACTTTAGAAACCTAAATGGGTTTTATGTAAATGTTGCCCGGTTTCGACAGTTAAAGTGTGATCAGATGTGAAAGATGACCTAGTGCTGTAATGAGTCACCGTTTGACAGGCTTTATTTGAAAGTGCGTAAGGCAGACACAAACCTGATTCAGAATGGCAGTCTGTAGTGAGGGATCATTCAAAGTGGGATAATTTCAGTCTGACAGTTTGCTTTCTCTTGTCATCTATTGAAATAAACACATGTAGTCATTTTCAGCATTGAAGATACTTCACTGATACATCACAATCTTAATGTTTTTTTAAATGGTCATTTCATGAGTGATCATTTGTTTCTGTATCTGGTTAAACTCACCTGCATAGCAAATAAAAGGATGCAGTACATTACAGCTTTCATGACTTCATTTACCAGAATCAGTTGTTGACATGCTGACACAGTCAGATCCCACTTTCTGGGATGGTTGACCTGTTGCCCAGTATCTGAATCGGAGATCCAACAGTCCAGGTAAAGACCAATCCAGAAGTAGTATCCGCTTACAATAGCTGCAGTTAGCTTGTTGTACTCCGCAGAGCTGTGGATGGTGGGCAGGTCTGTGTAATGCTGTCTGCAGTAACTCTGAGCATCTGACCAGGTTGTAGCATTTTGTATCATGTAATATGTTGTATTTTCTGTTAGGAATATTAAAGAAAGTATTCATTCTCAGCTTTTCTTTTCCAGTTATAACACAGAATAACACACTTAAAAGAATGTTGAACTCACCATAACACACAAAAAAACGCTTATAAGCGCATTTTGTCACTCCAACTGCCGGAATAAGTGGCTATGCAATATCCATTATCTTTTGGCATTCCTGAACCCCAGTTAAAGTACTGAGAAGTGTTTTCTCCATTTGACCAAAACCAGCGTTTCTGTGTCCCACTCTTCAGTCCAATCCACACTGATCCGCTGTATCCAGCATCCACTGTATTTCTCAGCCTGTTCACATCATCCATGGTGTCTACAGTAGCCAGATCAGTGAAGTTCTCTCTGCAGTAACTCTGAGCATCTGGCCACGACATTCTCAGGTTTATATAGTGATAGTGACGAGAAACAGCAGAACTGCTCCAGGAGAGCCCTGTAAAAACCAACATGTTAAACCATCTATATCTGCACATCATCATAAATACAGATTACAATTGGCTGGGTGATATGGCTCATTAATTAGGGATGCACAATATTGGAGATATCCAATATGCTGATATATAATATATGAACTAATTTTGCCCAATATACAATATTGATATTTAAGTCTACATATATTTTAATTTTCACCTCATGTACTGGAAACATTTTGGGATTTTTAAAGCAAAATCTGTATTGTTTTGTATATTTAAGCTATTGTTTCAGCTAATTGTTCAGGCTAACACTTTTTAAAACATTGATGAAAGCATAGCCTAATGCAATGCACTCAATGCCTCAGATACAGCCGTTCTGTTGACAGACGAAACGCAGATCATATAATTTGCTGAATCTTGTTAACTTGTTCATTTGAATCTTTGATTTGAGCTTGGATTTCATGTAATGTTAAGTGTCTGATAACATGCCAACACTAATGATGAAGTGTTTAATTATTGATCATATTTAAAATATTTATTTTTGATCATGTTTATGATTGGTATTCATTATAGCTTCATTAAACAAAGACAATAGCGCTTGGTAATATAAATTACCACTTTAATAGA
>CAIGQW010056815.1:2961114-2971523 GCA_903798125.1 Danio choprae
CACACACACACACACACACACACACACACACACACACACACACACACACACACACACACACACACACACACACACACACACACACACACACACACACACACCGCCATCCAATAAATCACTACAGCACCACCAACAATGCAAAAAAGACAACACCAAAATAACCCTGAAGCAAAACAGAAATTTCACACAAACAGAATATACAATTTATTCAAAGCGCCTATAGTTAGCCACTAGATGGAGACAATAATGTATCAGAGACAGGCCTGTTATCACAGAGAACTATTAAAGTTACAGTTCACCCAAAACCCAACATTTGAACCCCCAAAGCACCAATACAGAATGGCAACCTATATGATTCTACGCTATTTTACTTATTTTATTTATAGTAAAATTAAATGTACTTAATTTAACTAAATTCATTAATCTCTTACTTGTCTTGTAAAAATCCAAATATTTCTATCTACATCTGGGCTAGATTGAGTAATGTAGTTTATGTAGTGCATATTTTGTAAAGTTCTACTACTACCAATATTTTCCCTGTTCCTCAAAGCAATATTGTAACATTACTTCATAAACATTTTGACAGTGCGTTAGGGATCATTTTTACATTCGTCTGAACTCTACACACCGTTGTTCTTCAGATGAAACACCTCTTCACCGGCCCCATTTCTCCAGTTTATTTTGCTGTCACTTTCCAGTGCCATGCTTTTTAATGTTTCAGTGATCTGGAAAACAAGCAAGAAAAGATCTAATTAAAATACAGGCTTAGAATTACAACAAAAGCAGCAATGCAGATCGTCTGTGAAGGTGATGATATGAGTGGTGCTTGATGGATGTAATGGTGATGGTGTGGCAACAGAGGTGATGCTCCAAATGCAGCTTTATTATAATGGAGGGTCAACAGGCAAGGGTCAAAACAGGAGCAAAGCAGTACCATAAGGGGTAATCTACAAGAGTAATCCAATGAACAGGGTCTGGGCAGGAGGCAAAGAATCATACAACAAGAAACAGTTCAAGAATCAAAACAGGCAAGAAAACAAGATACATCCACGACTCAATAAAATACACAACAATGAAGGTGTGTGTGGTATTTATATATAGTGTGTAATAAAGGTAAGTGATCTGCATTTACAGTACGTGTGTGTTTCTGTGAAGACAGAGTCTCAATTGGTAATAACTGTAGTGTAATCAGTGTCCGGATTGGCACAAAGCATGAAGAGTATTGTAGTTCAGGTCAATAGCTGGTGGAGCGTACAGATTTCTGGAGTGTCCTCTAGTGAGTCTGGTGCTTACCCCAGCTAATTAAATTTAGTACATTTAATGTGAACCATTTCATTGAGTGTTTCCTTAAAAACACAATGTTGTTGAACTAGAATTTGAAAGCGTATAAGGCAGATACAAACCTTTGATATCAAACAGTTGATATTTTCCAACACAGGACAATTTCAGTCTGACTGAAATTTGTTTTCTCTTTTCCTCTAGTAAAATACATACACGTAGCCATTTTCAACATGGAAGATACATCATTGTACATCACAATCTGAATGTTTCAAGAGTGATCATTTCATTCTGTTAACTGGTTAAACTCACCTGCATAGCAGATAAAAGAATGCAGTACATCACAGGTTTCTTGACTCCATTTCCCAGAATCAGTTGTTGTCATGCTGACACAGTCAGATCCTACTCTCTGGGATGGTTGACCTATTGCCCAGTATCTGAATCGGAGATCCCACTGATTAGACCATTCCCAAGTGTCCAGGTACAGACCAATCCAGATGTACCATCCGCTTAAAACGACTGCAGTTAGCTTGTTGTTGTCTGCAGAGCTGTGGATGGTGGGCAGGTCTGTGTAATACTGTCTGCATTAACTCTGAGCATCTGTCCAGGTTTGAGGTCCAACACTTTGTATCATGTAGTATGTAGTGTCTTCTGTTAAGAAAATTAAAGAAAGTATTAGTTCTTCATCTCTTCATAATCTCTTAATTTCCACTCAAACTGCAGAATAATACACTTCAAAGAATGCAGAACTCACTCTGACACGCAAAATATCGCTCATATATGCATGGCATATCACCCCAATTGCCATCTGCAGTAGCTACACAATATCCATCATCACTTGGCATTCCTGAACCCCAGTTAAAGTACTGAGAAGTGTTTTCTCCATTTGACCAACCCCAGCGTTTCTCTGTCCCACTCTTCAGTCCAATCTACACTGATCCACTGTATCCAGCATCCACTGTATTTCTCAGCCTGTTCACATCATCCATGGTGTCTGCAGTTGCCAGATCAGTGAATCTCTCTCTGCAGTAACTCTGAGCATCTGGCCACGACATTTGCAGGTTTATATAGTTATAACAGAAATAGCATAGAGATATATATAGAAATATATAGAGAAATAGCATAACTGCTCCAGAGAGCCCTGTAAAAAGCAACGTTAAACCATCTATATCTGCACATCATCATAAATACAGATTACAGATGACCAAACCAACCTGACAGCAGAAGCAGCACAAACAGAATCTCCATGACTGCTCACACTGATGTTTTCTGCTGGCTCCTAATGAGAGATAAAACAAACCAAAATAAATCTGTACAACAATGTTGTAAGTTGAGCATGTTGAATTGAATATATTTGGTTTAAGGCCCTGTTTACACCTGAGGACTCATTAACTTTACGCATGCATAAAACAGGCCCTGAAATATACTTATTAAAAATTTGATGGGGAAATGTGGGACCTGCAAGGGAACTCTAACCCATGCATGCTGTTTTGGCAGCACCAGCTGAGGGACTGACAGCAGATAAGACAAATATAAGATATTTAACTTAAATATTCACATAATTGAACCTGATGCTCATAGATCCAGTTAAAATCAATATAATCAGTATTAATACTTTATTTTGCAATTACGGTTTTAAAAAAAATAGACTAAAAACGATACACTTAAAACTACACGAACTACATACGATATGACGATATGTGACAAAAGCAATCTTTTCCATGTTAATGGAGTTTACATCCAAACCATCACCTGAAATGTCTATTTTAGAAATGGTTTCTATATCTTGCGGCTTAACATCAGCATCAACTTTTATGACAGTGATCACCTCAGGTACTGATTATGTGCTATTTTCAGTGTTAAATGCTACCAATATGAGTTTGAAAATCATTTTATGTGGCATTTATTGCCATACTGAAAGCAGCAGATAGTTTAAATAATTTTAAATAAAATTGATTTAAATATGAAAGTCAGAACTCTGATTCAGTTCACACCAACGTCAGCCATTCAGCAGGTACTTTTAATAATGTTAAAGAGGTTTAATATGTTTTAATTAGATTCTAAACCTTACCATTTTGTTGAGGTGCAGTGAGTGCACTATTCTGTGCTTCTGAATGTCTGTATTTAAATGCTTCTCTCATGCTGCGTCTGGTGCAGAGAGTCAAATTTCAAGTCTGAAATCTTGTCACGTTGCATGTTGTTTGGACATGGTGTTGCAATGTATGCTGCTCAGATAATGATTACACTAATATTGCCAATTAAAAACCACCCAATGTGTATTTTGGGTCTTTATTTTTTTTCCCTCCTCAATATTACACTGACTTTGTGGCTTATTTTAAGGTGTATGGCAGGTTATGAGATGATTTGGTTAAATCATCTAAATATGGTTGAAATTGGGTGTGTAGACTGTGATTTATAAAGCTGAAAATGTGTGCAAATGTGCTTATTCAAGGTTTTATTAATCTCAATTTTTGTTTGTGCATACAATTTTCAGCAATCTGGATTTCTACGCAGTTTTATAAATGAGACCCTTGTTGTTAAGATGCGTTTTAGTCGATCTGACCACAATTGGACAATGTAGTAAGTACAGTACATTTGCAAACAGGGTGTAATAAGTTTTGAGCTTGTCCACTTTCGACCACTTCCAAAATTCATTCATTCATTTTCTTTTCGGCTTAGTCCCTTTATTAATCTGGGGTCGCCACAGCGGAATGAACCAACAACTTATCCAGCATATGTTTTACGCAGCGGATGCCCTTCCAGCTGCAACCCATCACTGGGAAACATCCATACACACTCATTCACAAACATACACTACGGACAATTTCGCTTACCCAATTCACCTATACCGCATGTCTTTGGACTTGTGGGGGAAACCGGAGCACCCGGAGGAAACCCACGCCAACACGGGGAGAACATGCAAACTCCACACAGAAACGCCAACTGACCCAGCCGAGGCTCGAACCAGCAACCTTCTTGCTGTAAGGCGACCGTGCTACCCACTGCGCCACCGTGAGGCCCGATTTGCGAACAAGTCATATGAATTATATTTATTACTATTTGAGAGTAACGGAGGTATGTTGCCGAATGTAACAAAGTAAAAGTAAAGTTTGTTCTCAAAAAAATTACTTTAAGAAGAAGAGTAAAAGTACACATCTTTAAAACAACTCAAAAAGTACAAGTTACCCCAAATTTTTACTCAAGTAAATGTAATAAAGTAAATGTAATTTGTTACTACCCACCCCTGGCTATAAATTTATTCCATGCTCAAGAAATCTAGCACTTTGTATAGTCTACCTATTTGTAGTCACCTATTATTAGGGCCAGACAGAATCTGCGGACATTTTATGTTATTTCTGCAGAGAATTTTGTAAAAATCTGTGGATTTATGCGGAATTATTTTGGGAGTTTCATAATTCAATTCAATTCAAGTTTATTTATATAGTGCTTTTTACAATGTAGATTGTGTCAAAGCAACTTAACATGTTCTAGTAAAGTCCAGATTTCAGAGTTCAGTTCAGTTCAGTGTGGTTTAAATTTTACTGCTGAAAGTTCAAACACTGAAGAGCAAATCCACCGAAGCGCAGCTCTACAAGTCCCAATGCGAGCAAGCCAGTGGCAACAGTGGCGAGGAAAAAAAAAAAATTCACCAATTGACGAAGTGAAGGGAAGAACATGCAAACTCCACACAGAAACGCCAACTGACCCAGCCAGGGCTCGAACCAGCGACCTTCTTGCTGTGAGGCGATTGTGCTACCCACTGCGCCACCGTGCTGCCCCTAACTAAAAACTTAATATATGAAATAAAAAATAATACCTTTTAAATTTTTATTTAAATGTTTACAATGCAAATCCTTCTAGATCCACTTATTTGGTAAACAAAGCAAGTCTCTTATATAATAGATCTACTAAAAGACAGAAAATATTACTTTACAAACTGTATTGTAAATAAATCAAATGAACAATTTCATATTAGTCAAGATTATTACTGGAATTAATTTAAAAACCGAATAAATATAAATGTACACACATTTACATATAGTAAATAAATAGACTCAATGATGGGCTAAAAATCTGCGGATTCATTTCATTTGTTTCTGTGCACGCAGATTCCGTGTGAGCCTACCTATTATACATGATATAATAAGTACAGTTCTGAATAAGCACGTTGTTTCATTTTTATGAGAACTGAACATTATTTCACCCATATTTTGACTTGATATTTTCCCCCCACAAAAGTTATTTGAAGCATTGAAGTAGATACTTCCATTTGATGTTTTCTGTGCTTATAAAATCATTTTGTAAATTTGATTTGATGAACACACCAAAATGCACACTCTCGTCTTCGACACATTCAAAATGATATAATCAGGTTATTGCATTACAACAGTCATTTCATTATTTTAATTAAAGAAATAATATTCAACATAATCTGCACATCTTCAGCTAAATCAATAAAACATAATCAGAAATAATCCCACTTAGCATAACAAATGATTACAATAGCTGACATTTCAAGTTTACTTTTTAATAGTTATCTAAAGTATAACATTTAAAAACAAGAGTTATAATCTTGTAGAAATACAACTATTTGTAGTTCAAATCAGTTTAATTTCATTGATACAACTAGTTAGTTACAACTTTTAATCTTTGAATCGGTTTCAAAGTCAGTGAGGTACACCGATGAATGCTGGCCATTACATTCAATAATTAATTGGCAGGTTAGTCTCCTCATGAAACACCTCTTCATCTTCACTCCGTGTCCAGCTTGTTTTGCTTTCACTTTCCAGTCCCATGCTCCTCAGCTTCTCATTTATCTGGAAGACCACCAAGAAAGAATCAAATACAACTTCATTCAGGTTACAACTACAGGCTATACATAGAGATGCATACCTCATTTAGAAAGGCAGTCTGTAGTGTGGGGTCATTCAGTGTGCATTTGTCTTTGCAGGACAATTTTATATGAACAATCTGTTTCCTAATTAACCTGTCATCTTGAGAAAAACAGAGATAACATGTCAACATTGGCATGGAAGATTCATCCGTGGAAGAAAAGATACATTGCCCGTCCAAAAGAAAAAGTCACCACCTAGATTTAGTACTTAGGAAAACCTGGTACCGTGTTGTTTTTTTTTCTTTAGTACTGAAGTTCAGGTTCTTTTGACAACACTACAAGTGGAGCGGCAATATCCAATATATGGATATCGGTTCCTAAAGGGGAAACTTAATAAATTCACCAATAAAGTGGGATTACTTCATTCAATCATTCATTTTATTTTCGGCCTTTATTAATCTGGGGTCTCCACACCGGAATGAACCACCAACTTATCCAGCATATATTTTACGCAGCGGATGCCCTTCCAGCTGCAACTCATCACTCACACACATACACCACAATTTAGCTTATCCAATTCACCAATACCACATGTTTTTGGACTTGAAACCGGAGCACCCGGAGGAAACCCACGTCAACACGGGGAGAACATGCAAACTTCACACAGAAATGTCAACTGACCCAGCTAGGGCTCGAACCAATGACCTTCTTGCTGTAAGGCGATTGTGGAACCCACTGCGCCACCATGCTGCCCCGTGGGATTACTTATAAAGAGTAATTATGCATACTTGCGGCCAGGTAGAAACTCTTTCACAACCTGGTCTTGGGTCACAACCCGGTGGTTGGGGACCCCTAGTCCAGATTTACCTGGTTCCAAAGTAATGGACGCATCAGGGTGAGAAGAGAGACAGACGAAGTGATGCACCCATCATGGCTAGTGCAAACCATATAAGCTTGTTAATACAAGCATGTTAAATTAATCAGGCTCAAAAATTCTTACACATAGATTGGCCATCACAGAGTCCAGACCTTAACCCTATTGAAAATCTTTGGAATGTGCTGGAGAAGACTGCTCAGTGGTCCCCCATTATCAATACAAGATCTCGGCAGAAAATGAATGCTCTGGATGGGAATACATGTTGTGACATTACAGAAGCATATTGAAACAATGCCACCGTGAATCCATGCCACAATCATAGCTAAAGGTGGTCCAACACAAAATTTGTCCAACAAAATATTTTTGAACAGGCAGAGTATTACCATTGGTTTAAGGGTGATATTTTTTGATTTTGTTTGAATCAATCAATGATCTGGTTAAACTCACCTCCATAGCAGATAAAATTCTGCTGCAAATTGCAGCTGTATTGAGCCCATTTCCCAGAATCAGCTGTCGACAGGCCGGCACAGTCACCAGATACTGAAGTCAGGGGTGGTTGATCAGGAGCCCAGTATCTGAAACTGAGATTATCCTGATCAGACCATCCCCAAGAGTCGAGGAACAGACCGATCCAGAGCAATGACTGAGTACTGATCATTTGCTGCTGCTCTACACTGCTGATACTCGCCAGATCAGTGTGGTATTGTCTGCAGTAACTCTGGGCATCTCTCCATGTCATAGCAGTATTAATAATAGCAAACCCAGTGCTGTCTGTTCAGAAAACAAGATAATGAACAGCGTTTTGAGCCAATCAAATATACTGTATAAATGAGAAGGAAAAAAACTGATTTAAGTACTCACCATTGAAACACAAAAATGGGAGAACAGTGCTGCAGCTCTTATCAGACCAGTTTCCATAAGTACTGCTCACACAGTCCCCATCTCCATTCGGTTCTCCTGGATTCCAGAAACTGTAGCTGGACAGTACTCCGTCCCCCATAGACCAGATCCAGCCTTTTTGTGCTCCATTTTGGAGACCTATCCATACTGAACCACTGTATCCAGGATCCACTGCATTTACCAGACTACTCACATCATCCATGCTGTCTACAGTAGCCAGATCAGTGAATCTCGCCCTGCAGTAACTCTGAGCATCTTGCCATGTCATGCTTTCATTCATGTACTGGTAGATGTAAGGAAACGTTGTCCCTTTAGCAAATTGAACAACAGCACTGTAAGAATATTGAACTGAATATTCTAAAAAATATACCTTGCTGAAAAGTTATTACCCACTGCATGCATAGATTTAGAAGTCAATGTAATGCTGAATTTCAAATTGACAACGGTGTTTAACCTTTAATGGGAAATCTTTTAAATTGAACAGTTAATAATGATATTAATGCACTGCAACTACCAAAATTCAAGCACCGTTAATGCAATGCATTTTTAGTGTTTTATTCTGGTATAACAGATTTCTGTGATTATACCGACACATTCATTTCTGACATTGAGAGTATTGTACAGTACATGTTAACCTTTATGAAAAAGAAGTTTATACAAGTGTGCTACTAGTATGCTCCTTTTAAACAGGAAATGAGATTCAGTCTACTTTTTAAGTATTTCGGAAATATACTTAATATTGCACTTATGTCTACTTGACTTACAGTATACTGACAGAAAAGTAAGCCTCAGTACTTATTCACTGACCCTATACATATTCCTGGCATGTATTCCAAGTAACTTAATAAAAATGCCTGCGCAAGTATGTGTAATTATGAGCTAGTTCATAACATGCTTAATTAGTGATACAGCTATTTAATTGATTTGTATTGCAAGTAATACAAAGCCTTAATTTTGAGTATGAGACTCTAAAACTTTCCTTCCTTCACAAACCCATTAGTTACTACAAGTTTTACAGAAGTAAACTACTGGTATACTCATGCTCACTTGCAGTACAAAAGAAAAAAAGTTGCTTGTGGAATATTTACTGTTACACTTACAGTACAGATAAAAGTATACTTGAACACTTATGCTGGGTTCACATGCACCAGTCGTGAAACACTGCGTCACTTGCTCTAGATTGCTGGCGTGGTGTTTTTTTTGCCTCAGCCGAATTTTCCAATCGAGTTGATTTTTTTAACTTGCGCAGAAGACCAATTGACTTTTGCAGCAAACTCGTTGCATATTTGACGTCATTTGTGCTGCCTGGTGAAAATTTGGGAGCTGGTTCTGAGATACCGAATTTGGGATTTTCATTAGTTGTCATCAAAATTAAAAGAAATAAACATGTGAAATATATCAGTCTGTGTGGAATGAATGTATACATTATGTATAAAGCCTGCTCAGCTAGACTACTCAACAGCTTCTTCCCACAGGCTGTTAGAGCCCTCAACTCCACTGCTCTGAAACCTCCCCATGCATTCCTGAGTATGTCCCATACAGGTGAGTGGGCTTAACAAACCACCTGTGGAAGGACACCCCCTCGTCTCTCTGACTCTAGTGCCAATGTGTAACCTGGTGCAACAGACACTTTCCTAATCACTCCATGTCTCTTGGAAACACTGTGCATTTTTAAATTGTGCTTCATTCAGGTGAGTGGGCTTGACAGACCACCTGTAGAAACACTCCTCTCTCTTATGCGCCTGACACTTTATCTAAACTCCACCTTACAAGGACTCAATGTTTACTATAAATGTACCACAATCATGTTGCATTGCTTGCTTCAACCTTAAACACCTCTTGCACAATATTAGACCTTAAATACCTTTTTTTGCACAATATCCTGCACAACATTGTTCAGTCTCATGTAAAAGTACTTGTATAGCCTGTCTTATGTATACAGTTTAAGTATTTTATTCTATTTTATAATATATGTTAGTTATTCATAGGTTTTTATAATAGCTCTTATGTCCAGTGTTGTGTTTGTATTCATGATTAATCCATGTAGCACCGTTGTCCTGCGAGACACGACATTTCGTGCCTCTTTATATCCACACATGTAGCGGAATGACAATAAACCACGACTTGACTTGATTATACAAGTTTCACTTCTTGAATGGAACTAGTGAAATAAATCAACCTTTTGAAGATATTTTATTATATGACCAGCACTTGTATTTGCATTTGTTTTGCGCTGACTTTGTATATAATCTACTCATTAACTAACTCGTTAACCAAGCATTACAAGTATGCTACTAGTACATAGATTTTAGTATACTTGGAAGATGCACATATACTTCAATATTACTTAGTATACTTCATAAAATGAACTTAAAAGTATACTTTTTTTTCATGGAAGCCATAGGATTTATGTGAACTGAAATGACTGAATATAACACATTGACACGATTTATAAATTAATTATTTTTAATACCCAATATCTTATAAAGTCATGTAAAAAGTCAACTATTGTATATATAT
>CAIGQW010056815.1:2985282-3002456 GCA_903798125.1 Danio choprae
TCGAGAACTATCTGATCTCGTACCCCCTTATATGCTTATTTACCAGGCGGGAGCCCTGGGCTCAATTATCTCCGAGCTCAGGCTTCTCTCCCGGGACAGCATGCCAAACCTGCTATTATTATCAAGCAATATCTAAGTGTGAACTCTTGAACTGCAGTTCGGCAGTTTCGCTGTCATTCAGCAACATTTCATTCAAGCCCTGTGACAAACTGAGGTATTGGATAAAGTATGAAGTGCAAGGACTGGGGGGAGAGAGTTGTTTCAATGGAATTTGATACCGCACACCGAATGAAAAGAAAAAACCTCTGTATTTCGCAATGCGGGTGTCTGCTGTCCTTTACTGACTTGATAGGTACAGAGAACAGCGTCAAACAGCCATGTATGTATGGAATATCTTGTCGCCAAATGCGGCGAAAAGTTCTACATGACAATAATAGTTTGATTTCGATGTTTCCATGTCTGTACTGCACTTCAATAATGCCACAAAAATAGCAAAACTCCACGTCTTAATTCAATTCATGTTTAGTTCAATTATGACTTTAGTCAGAATAAGGTTATCAAAAATGGCTGTTTACATGGTAGACTCTTAATCAGAGTGTTCACTTAATCATATTAAAATTGGAGTATTGGTGTCCATGTAAACGTATTCAGTGATGACTCCATAGCTATTTATCTGCATAGACAGGAAATGTTCATTTCAGAAATAATTTTCACTGTCTAAACTAATTGTTTTCTCTTCACAGTATCCAGTGAGGTGACTCAACCAAAAGCAATAACTGTCAATAAAGGAAGTCCTGTTACACTTACCATACAAGACAACACAAACAAAGGAAAACAATATGATGATTTTCAATGGCTAAAAGATAAAGAAGACATTGTAGTCACTTCTCATTTTACTAAAATAGAGATTCAGCCTTCCTATAAAGATAAAGTGGATTTTAAATCCGACTACTCTCTAACAATCAAGAGAACACAGGAGACAGACAATGGACTCTACACTGCTAAAGCAAGTGGAGATTCAGACGTCATCCTTGCTCTATACAATGTAACTGTTGGTAAGAAATACTTTATCATTTTTGTTGTGTTCAGAGTAGCACAGCTTTAACTGTATATTTCAATGCTTACTTACTTTTCATTTTTTACAGTCTCTAGTGGATCAAGCCCTGGACCGGTTTCCCTCACATGGATCACATTTCTCTTTCTTTTGGGTCCAGTGATGATTTGAGCCAAGTTCTGTACTGAAGCTGCAGACAAACCAAAAATATAAACAGTGTTTTTTAGTTATCATTAAATGTCCTTGTTGTATGCAGTAACAAATTATACTTTCTGTAAGATACTAATTTTTAAAGATCCAAACATCATAGGTTAGATTTCAATGAACAAAAATAAGTGATCAAAATAAGTACCTTTAAAAGGGTGGTCCACAACGATATCATATTTGAAACTTTAGTTAATGTTATAAGAATGAAAATTATTATATGCATTTGTTTATATGGCAAAACATGTCTTTTTCACCCTGAAGGTCCATACAGATTCCAAAGGCAGATACTGATAAGATCAGGGCCAGGTGGATGGTCTTTGGGGGTTTTACGATGTGGTCACATGTTGATTGGTCAGTTTGAATGTCTCAGCATTTGGGCTTTGGTCACATGGTCAAGAAAGATACAAAAGAGTTGGTAAATTTTGCTCTGTTTCTTTTTCCTGCTCTGCGCTTTTCTGGCTGTTCCTCCAGCTCTGAAGGCCATCCTCTCTTACTCTACTGCTATCAGGCTCTGTCTTTGGGGCCTACTCTCTTTGTCTCTCTCTCCCTCCCCTGTCTCTGCCTCTCTTAGGTAACTTTATTTTACATTTAAGCTGGGTACAATTTATGTCATTATGTTTTTCCATCATTTCATGTTTGATCATTTTATACAGTTATTTTTGTAACTAATTCAGTTGTAACCATAGAGAATTATTGTTATTAAATCATTTCATTTTCAAGTATTTGTGAATTACTTTTGATTTACATCAACACTTAATTGCTCCATATTGCAATACAATACAATCACGTAACAGCAACGCTCTCCCACATTTGTAGCTATTAATACTGCCCTTATTTCCGTTTTTGGTATAAGATTGTAGAAGGATGGTTTGACTAGAAATGTACAGTTTTTCACCATCATATTGATAACTTTTTAGTCATTCGGCAAACTACAGTTCGAACTGTGGTTAAAAATACCATTCCTTACAATGTGTAACGTTTATGTTCACACAGCTACAACATCTTTGAATGCAATATGCTCAAAGTTCAATGCAAAGGGAGACATTGCCTTTTACAGAGTTAGCTTAGCAAAGCCTACAGCGAACAAAGTTTGGGGACTACAAAAACATACATCCGGGCCAGTGAGATTATAAACGCTTCAGGTTACACGCAATCAGAAAAAGCTAAAATGCAGTCCAAACGCTGCTAATTCCACAGAGCTTGTTCTGTTTCTGTATTTGGGCTTCCAAAGGACACAACAAAGAGAGATGTGCTTACGGTTTAATTTTAATTATGTTCCAGAAAATTATAAAAAATATAGCTAGCATTTGACAAAGGACAGCTTCCAGAATCTCTCCAGTTCAGTGGTGGATTCGGCTAAAAACTCATCCAACCATAATAGACAAAGCTGTGGATTGTGAGCCACAACCTGTAGTTATTTTTATTTGTTAAAATTCATCTATTACATGCACAGTTTCTAGCGTTAACGCTATGTTGTAACAAGGACGTAAACAAGGATGTAAACAATGAGAAATGCTGTTTGGCACCGTTAATAATTTAGCTACAAATTCATATTTATCCGTCAAATTGCTGTAAACAGACACGATCTTCACCAGCGCTGCAGTGTCTCTCTATGCGGACACTTTCCCTGCGTTCTACATCTCAAATAATGCACTCGCAAAAGATATGTGAACGTTTCATATAACTTACACATGCTTATTCCGAATATATGTGAAAGACACTTGTCAGATTTTATTTTAGAGAGCAGGCGTGAGGTTCAGCTGTGTGCTCTTTATTTTTCTGTCTGAATCAGGCAAACTGATATGGCTAACAGCTAATCTGACTGACAGTATTTACACAACGCAAAATCGCATGCTTGTTGGTGCGTGATGCTTTTCCTGGTGACGTGGAGCCGATCCGCGAATCACAGCACACTATGTTAGCTGATCAATCAGAGCCTCTTGAGGACAGGCCTTTCGGAGGAACTAGGAAATATTACAGTGGTTTTCATGTCAGCGGAGAACCTGTATATGATTAAAGTAAGATATATTTAAAAATAACGTGATTTTTTACAAATTAAGCATGAGCATAAGCACAAACAAGCCTTAAAAATACACTCTGGACCACCTCTTTAAAAATGTAATGCTAGTAGGGCTGCACGATAATGAAAAAAAAAAAATAAATCAACAATGCAATATATATATATATTTTTTGCAATTTTATATTGTGATATTGAGCTTAATTGATTAATTGATTATACTTGAATCAAATGTAAACAATCTTCATTGTATTGATGCATAAATAAAATTAATCTTTCATAAACCTGCAAATGTGATAATTTCATTGAAATGCGCACACAGTCACAGGTCTTAAAACAGCTGCAAACGATAAACCTTTGGGAACTTTGCAATGTCAAAAATAAGTTTTGTTTTTAAATCTTTGTGTATATCCTTGACGAATTAAGTGTATTCCCTTATTTTCTATCAAATAAAAAGCAAAGAAATCCTGACTCAATGTTCCAGATCCTGCGATGCGACTATTGAGGATGCGATATCAATGCTGAAAGTACAGCATTAAATGCTAGCTGAATTTTTTTTCCAAACACATAAATGTATACATTGAAATGCATACTAAACTAACTAAAACCCTGTATCACTTTGTTACACTCTGAATTCTACAACAAACTTATAAAAATGTGATTGTTAAAATGCACACAATTGGGTCAAATCTTTTACAGTCTTGTACTCTGTACACAGCTGAACAGACAAATTAGACGTTTTAGTGAGTAGTACTGATAATTAAATTGTATTGGCCAAAATAAAAACTACTGCAGTTTTACATCACAAAAAAATGTGTGCCAGAAGGTATTTCAAAGCTCTGCACACTTGAAATCGGTGCGCCCACTTCAACACTTGGGCTGTGCCATGTATAGGAAATACGTTATAGAAGAAGTTGTTGAAGTAAAAACAGCCCAACCCTTGTGGTTTTTGCAATCATAACAGCCAGTCCCAGCAAGCCTGTATGTCTCTGACTGCAATCAAAGCAGCAATTTATATTCTTTTTGCAATAATAAGCACAAAACGTGACTGTGTGGTGAATATATGTGCTTGACTGGAATACATTCAGGCCGTTGAAATTCCCAGCTACAAATTTATCTAGAATGTGGCATCAGGCATTATGTTCTTTTGGTTGGGCTTTTAAATGAACTAGAGCAAATATTTGAGACACCACTACTGTAGTGAACATTTGAAGTGGATCAAAATTGTCCTAAGACAAGAATGGGTGTTGTTAATTAGTTTTAGGACAACTTTGATAAATGTTTTGATGCACTTCAAATGTTGACTACTGTAAACATCTTGGTATTGGACCAGGTCTAGGCAAGAAAACACTGCCATGGTTCATAAAGGAGAGTCCTCATTTTCGGTTATAATTTTATTTCAAGTCACATTAACATCACAAAACAAGTGCAATGTACTTATTGTGTTCATATTGTATTGGAGAAGACTTAATATGATATTAAGCTGGGATGTGGGTAGGATTAGGGACAGGCCTGGTGGTATGGGTAGATTTAAGGGTGGGTTAAGGTGTAAGGGATGGTCAACAGTGTAATTACATGCAATTAATTGTAAAATATTAAAGTCCAACATATGTACATAAGTGCATTGTACCAAACTATTCATTTAAAAAGGGAGGAAAAAGAAGAAGAATTGTTCTTGGTTACACTAAGTCATATTAACTACTAAGTACATACATCAGCGGTTAATATGACTTAAAATAAAAAGTTACCAAGAATAATTCTTCTTTATCTTCTCCTTACTATAATAAGACTTCAATTCCAATCAATCATAACCAATGCAGATGTAAGCTGTTTTCTGTGAATCTATTAGAGCTCTGATGTATTTGCCGCTATGGGTAAATGATTAGGAACAACAGCTTAAAGTAAATAGTCAAACTACTTATACAATAAAAGCAGCGCGTTTGTGACAATATATAAACAATTGAAATAATATGATCAGAAAAAAAGCCTATTTAAGACATCAAGCAGCATGAGCAACGAGCTGTTTTGTAGGGCTAAAAATCAATGGAAGTGATTGAGATCAGAAATGGAGTTTCAGAATATAGGAAGTTAAGTTTTGGACTGAACTTCCCAACAGACACTGCAAAACTGTCATCACAAACCACAGCACCATTTCCTTAAAATGACGCTGCGTAAGCTTTATCCTGTTGTGAAGACAAGTCATTATCATTAGTGAATCATTCTGAATGTGCGTTTGCATTTTTAAAGTGCTTTTTCCATTGCTGAAAGTGACATTTACATGTTTGTGTTAATCGATATTTGCTAAAAATCCACTTTACCAAGCATTCTTTTCATTGTTTGTGTTCTAAATTAACATATTAAGTATTTACAGAACGAGAAACCCATTGACATGATATGGTCAACATGGGCTAATTCTGAAAACGTAGCCCTATATATGTTTCTGGAGATGGCGAATTTTCTCGCTAAGTAGCTGACAGCTTACCTGCATGTGGACAG
Source organism: Danio choprae (assembly GCA_903798125.1). Lineage (NCBI taxonomy): Eukaryota > Metazoa > Chordata > Actinopteri > Cypriniformes > Danionidae > Danio > Danio choprae. The sequence goes on from CAIGQW010056815.1 coordinate 2,991,057, forward strand.
CTTTCCCGCTGTTACCAGTTTTTTCCGCAGCGCGGAGTTGACCGTGATGACGGGGTTCGAGTCCAGTGAAGAATGGTTCCAGAAAGCAGGCAAGACAAAAACAGAAGCCAAAAAATAAACAAGTAAATAACAGGGTGAGAATGTGGTAAAATCTAAAAACGTAGTAAAAAAACAGGGAGCTTTTCTTTTTCTGGATTGCTTTTCAAAACACTGTCGGTTGGGTTCAGGGAAGGGTGTGGGCGGGTCAATAGGTGATTTTTATAATACTATTGGTTGGGTTTAGGGAAGGGGGAGGGAGGGGTTATTTGATCGGTTGGTCAGTCAGTCAGTGAGTTAAAATCATTACTGATGTCTATGTTAAAACAAAAAGGCACTGCTATATTTTAAGATCAGCGAGTGCAATTTTTGTTTAGTTTAGAAAGAGCCCAGGCTTCAATTTTAATCTGGGACTAAGCTTGTGAAACTGGCTGTAAAATATTCAAAACCATTTGATTCATTCCTGGTAAAGATCTGACATGTCATGGTGTTAATGACTTTATCTAAATAGGTTATACGGTAGATACAATATACAGGGTAAGGGCTGACAAGGTTTCATCAGTAAAAAGGCGAAAGTGGTGATAAATCGTTCCTTTAAAAAAACTAAAGAAAAGAAAAAAAGGCAGGCTGGTTAATACAAGCTACTCATTTAAATGACACGTAAAACAGAAATAGGTAAGAACTTATTTATTGTTTGTCTTTAAAAAAAAATCCTTTTATTATCTTGCATGGATAGTCATTAAGGTGACATGAAACAGAAAGTTTGACCATGCTTCCCTACAGTATATAAAAAAAGGACAGGGCTTGATTTCTTTCATCAGAACTGATTGGATGGTTTTGGTTTGCTATTGGTGAACAGGTTTGTCTCAATCTCTCATGCTAGTAAACATTGTCAGACAACAGATTTTTTGGTAAACCTTTACAATAAGGTTGTATTAATGCATTTATTACCATGAACAAACAATGAACAATACATTTATTAAAAGTATTTGTTCAGGAAAGTACAGTTGTTCATTGTTAGTTCATGTTAACTCACGGTGCGTTAACTAATGATAACAAGCTTGAATTTAAATTTTAAAAAGGCATTAGTAAATGTTGAACTATGATTAATAAATGCTGTTCAAATAATGTTCATAATTAGTTTGTGTTAGTAAATAATTCATAATTAACTAATAAAACCTTATTGTAAAGTGTGACCAGATTTGTGTTGTGTGACTCCAGTCAGTCATGTATTTAACAGTGGAGGAAGTTAAGCAGTGAATGTCCAAATAAGGAGACTGACAAACATTCATTTCTGAAGAAGAGAAGCACAGCACCCACTATATAGCCCAAAGACCCCAAACTGTGGCCATCAATAATTATAGAAAACAATAAACAGCGAGCGAACAAATAGACTGAATTAAACATCTCCCTTAAAATAAATACATAGCGATGGATGAATTAATAACCTGTCACAGCAGGCTTATAACCTCAAATAATCCATCACATGCAGACACTTTTAAACGCCTCTCAATCTGACAGCAGCTTCTGACAGAAAGGGCCGATATACATGCTCATTGAAGAAGGAAACATATGTGGGCTCCAGGCAGTCACTTATCTGATGTCTCTCACCCACATCTGTTATTCTAGAAACCTAAACAGGCCGTCATGTAAGGCGAAGTTGAAATAAAAAAAGATAACTTCCTGGCACAGAAACTCATTTCGAGTTCGTTTTGTGTTCTCTCCTTTTGCTTCATGAAACAGTTTTGCATTTGCTGAGAAATCTTAAGATTATCAGTCGGATTCTCTGAACAAAGTTCAGTTCCTTTTGGTCCTCTCACCTTTCAAAAATTAGATCGGCAAGCTGCATTGAAGCCTTGGAAGCATGTGTCACTACAATGACTGGTTAAGAGTTTAGCATGCTAACATACGGTGAAAGACATTACTGTAAATGTAAAATATCCATCAGGAAAAGCCACTTGCTATATATCTCCGTGTGTTCTTGCAGAGCATTTCTTTTAGTGTGCAGATGTCATTGGAGATTAGGTGAACAGATTTTTAGACAGTGGCTAATTTTGATTCATTAGGCTATTGATCGAGTGATAATTACTTTTTCCAGTATACTAGTCACAAATAAAAGCAATAAAGTAATATAATAAAGTAAATAAATAACAAAGTAATGGAGCAATGGTTAAGTCAGTTAGGCAGGGTAGCAGAATTTGAGAGGGTCCACTCTGCAGACCGCAGCTTGATAACGTAAATGGGCCAGGTCTAATACGTAGTGGACGTGCCCACCAGTGGTTGTTATTGGAAACACTAATTATTCATATTAATTATTAAATTACACATTAAAATGTAACGCCCACTAAGGTAATAACACACAATGTCCACTACGTATTTGACTGTATGCGTATTAGACTGCAACGAGGACATCTTGGAATTTCTCCTTATCGGTGTTGGGCACGTTCCTTTAAAAGAGCATTTAGTTATAGTCACTAGATACTTCTCACAAATAGTAACTGAGTTAGAAACGGAGTTGCATAATTATAAAAGTAACTAATTACCAGGGAAAGTAACTATTGCGTTTAAAATATAAAAGAGTTTACACTAATCTACACTATTTTAATGTTGCTGTGGGACAATGTGAGAGACAACCATCAAATTGCTGGCACACTTCGCTGACCGAAAATGCCTCCAGATACCCAACCCTCTTGACCGATGCCAACGCAACCAGCAGAGCAGTCTACCCGGACAGAAATCTTAAGACACTGAGTCAAGTGGATCGAGCAGACCTCTCCTAAGAGAGATCTCCAAGTGGGTATGAGAGGGGGACAGGATTGATTTAATTATCTAGCGGGTGCTCTAACGTGAGTGACGGTGTAAACCACCGAACCGGTAGGTCACCTAAATCTAGAGAGGCGCAATAAACAGACCTGTTCCTCATCCTCCCTGACGTTACACAGTATCTGTGCGAGTAGGCTCACTGGAGAAATTGCGTATTTACACACGCCAAGGGGCCAGCTGTGTAGCCAGTGCATTCCAGAACGCACCCATAACAGCTGGACAGCTGGGGGTGGAGCCTCCATTCTCCCGAGCATGGAACTGCCGTGAGAGCCCATCGGCTGCACGGTTGAGTTTGTCGGGGATAAGAACGGCACACAGCAATTTCCGCCATTTATGGCTCCAGAGGAGCAGACAGCAAGCGAGCTGAGACATGCGGCAAGAGCGGATACCCCTGTGAGATTGATATACGGCATCGTTGCTGTGCTGTCTGTCCTGATCAGCATGTGTTTCCCCTCCAGCACTGGTAAAAAACGCCACAGCACAAAACACACTGCCCACAGCTCCAGGCAATTAATATGCCAAGGCAACCGGGTTCCTTCGACCGAGCCGCAGCTGCATGCTCGCAACACACGGCCTTCCAGCGCATACTGACTTGACTTGTTCTAGAGGCACACGGGTCTGTAGAAACGCAGGGTTCGTCCAGAGGCTAAGGGCGCGGCGACACAGCAGAGTGACAGTCCTCTGGTGCGTGCTCGTGTGCCATGCGTGTCTGGGGACCCGATTGTGAAGCCAATGCTGAAGAGGTCTCATATGGAGCAACCCGAGCGACGTGACAGCTGATGCAAATGCCATATGCCCCAGGAGCCTCTGAAATAATATCAGTGGGACCACAGTTTTCCTGTCGACTCTCAGGGAGGTGCGCCGTCATGGTGATCGAGTCCAGCTCCAACCCGTGAAAAGAGAAGCTCTGCACGCGGGCGAGCCTGCTCTTTTCTCGGTTGACCCGAAATCCCAACAGGTCGAGGTGCCGGAGCACCCAGTCCCTGCGCATACTTAATTGATCCCGCGAGTGAGCTATAGCCAGTCATCAAGATAATTGAGTATGCAGATGCCCGCGAGCAGAAGGGGCGTTAGGGGCATTATCCTCCGTGCGCTTGGGAAAGACCTGCGGAGACAGGGAGAGCCCGAAAGGGAGGACTTTGTACTATCATGCTTGACCCTTGCATGCAAACCACAAGAACCGCCATTTAACGGACAGGGCGGCGGAGCAGATTTTGGAGCCACAAACGAGCACCCTCAGCGAGGAGCAGCCAAAGTGGACAGTTCGGCGGGGAGAGCAGATTCTAAAGCCCGCCGATTGCGCTTGACTGCTTTTTCACCGTGGTGAATTCCTGGGTGAACTCACCCCTGGTGTCGCCAAACAGGGCGATATGGGTATGTTAAGAAAGCGAACTTTGACTAAACCTGGCAGATATGCATGACGTTGACAGAGGTGGTGTTCCTGGACCACTAGTGTGGTCATCGTCCTTCCCAGGGCACTCGCAGCTGACCTGGTGTTTTTAGAGCAGTCGGTTGCAGTGCGTAGTGCATTAAGCCTGGGTCGGAACCTTCCTCGTGCCGCTGGGCAGATGCCTGCGCCAGTCATAGCAAGTGAAACGGAAGCAGTCTGGCCCACAGCAGTGTGGGCTCTGGCCCCAAGGGACGCAGACAACCTACATGCTTTGGACGGGAGGCGAGGCCAACCACGCCAGGAAGGGGCACCACATGAGCAAGATTGACCGTGCTAGCACGCTCGACCTGGGGATTTGCCTCGTACCCCCTGGCTGCTCAGTCATCAAGTAAGGTGAGGGTGGAGCACACACAGACTGGGCCGAAAAAGGTGCCCTCAGCGCTGCGTGAACTTACTGTGCAGACATTACTACACAGACGAGGGTCCTCAGTCGAGTGGGATACCTGCAACATGTCAATATAGCAACCCAGGTTCATTGGAATTATGTTTCTTGCAGTTTTTCCACAAATTCACTATAGGCCACCGTGTACATTTTTTGACAATCTCAAATGTGTTACCGGGGCACGTTGTCTCATACATGCCATTTCTCATAAATCCACCCGAAGGCACTGTATACATTTCTGCGCATCTTAATGTCCTTCTTTCGCATGTCTATGAGAGAAGCCGGTTGGCTTGTCATTATGCATAATATATCAGCTTGATATCGAATCACCCACCCACCCCCTTCACTAAACCCAAACGATAGTGTTTTCAAATGCAAACTGAAAGAGAAAAGGCATTGTGGCCACATGCTTCTACCACAACATCAGACAGCTTTTTTCTGGTCCTTCGCTAGACTCGAAATGCAGTCTGCTCCACCACATCCCAAGTCTGGCGTCATTTGTGATGAGTTACCAAGCAAAACAGTCATGCTGAAAAAGCTGTCCATACAGAGGTAAGTACATTCGTTTTACAAAAAAAGGCAGACATATGTACCCAAAAGCACATATTTTGTGGTTCTCAAAAACGTGTGCCTGGGTACATTTTCCCAATGTGCCTGTGTTTTCAAATAGTCAGAAGCTGTTTAACACCCCTGCACAAGCTGAAACTGAGATAGAGCTATGTAGAAAATATCTCCAGAGGGATCTCCTGGTCATGCCAGAAGCCATCAGAAAAATCCAGGTCAAAAAAGTTAAACTTTTTAATTCCCAGTATTTAAGCCTTACTCAGACAGATGCAGTCTTACTGGGGGTCAGCATCAGAAAGGGCGTAAACTGGATTGATGATTGGCTTGTCTCTTGACAGACAGCCTGTTGACAGGCTGACAGACAAATGACTGTCTTAATGCATCCAATCTCAGTAGCAATGGCACATTCAAAGAAGTCTTGCTTGTAGGGTTGCACGATAAAGGGAAAATGAGGTAACACTTTATAATAACTACACACTATGAATTATTTATTAAGCATTAGCATATCATTAGCATATAGTGAATTCATTATTTGTTAAGCATTAACTCTACGTTAATAGACGTTAGTTAGCAGTTTATAACTGCAGCTACAAATGCTCTACAGTGATGCATATAGTGATGCATAAAGTCGAGCCCCAGGTCGAGCGTGCTAGCACAGTCAATCTTGCCCGTGTGGTGCCCCTTCCTGGAGTGGTTGGCCCCGGCTCCCGTCCAAAGCGTGTAGGTTGTCTGCGTCCCTTGGGGCCAGAATCTACACTGCTGTGGGCCAGGCTGCTTCTGTTTCGCTTGCTATGATCCAAGCATATAGTGATGGTTCCTATGTATGTTAATAAATGCTTTATTAACAACTTTATGCAGTTTTGTGACCTAATCTAAAGTGAGGACTATTTATGCTTCGTAAATTCCTTATAAATGACATTTAAAGGCTCAGTATGAAATGAACAATAAATCTTTGCAATCTTATCTAAAAACATTTAATTACTGTAAAGTTTAAACATCGCTAAATAACAGAAGTGTCAAAATACAACATAAAATTTAATAAAACAACAACAATATAATAATTTAACAATATAATGATGCAACATTTCAATGTTATTTAGCGATGTTTAAACTGCTCAGTAATTTTATTTAAGATAAGATTGCAAAGATTTATTTTTCATTTGATACAGCTTCATTCAACCCAGGCTCATTCTGAAAACGTACATCTGGATACATTTCTGAAAACCGCGAAATACGTCCCGGGAGGTAAGCTTTATTTTGCTGTTTTTGTTTTCTCAAATCCACCAGAGGCCGCTGTGTACGCTTTAAGATCATAAATTTCTCTCGCAAGAGCCATTCGTGCCTGCTCTTCTCGCGTTAACCCACCAGAGGCTGCTGTTGACTGACTGAACGTCTGACTAACCGATTGACTGGCCCACCCACCTCCTTCCCTAAACCCAACCAATTTTATTGATTGACTCGCCCACCCACTTCCCTAAACCCAACCAACAATTTTTAAAAGCAATTGAGGAAAAAGAAAAGCCCTCGTCTGATTTTTACCACCTGTTATTTATTTGTTTATTAAATTTTTTACATGGCGAGCTAACGGGACAAACTGGTTACAGCGGGAAAACAGTCCATGCGGAGGTAAGTGGTCAGCTGGTAAACGCGGAAAACAAAAACGGCGTCATACTGCCCCATAGCGTTCGTTTAAAAAATGAAATGCAGCCATACACACCTCTGGCCACATAATTCACGATCTCCAGAAACGTGCTTAGGGCTACGTTTTCAGAATGAGCCTGTGTTGGCTTCATTTGTGTATCTTCAAATGAATAGATATGAGTAAAGTCGTTTATGTTCTTTTTTCCTGTTTAGAATTAAGGCCTTTAATTGTCATTTATAAAGCATAAATAGTCCTCACTTTAGATTAGGTCATAAAACTGAATGAGGTTGAGTTAATAAAGCTTTTTTTAACATACAAATGAACGATTAATATGTTCTTATAAGTCAAGAATAGAGCATTTGTAGCTGTGTTTATAAACTGCTTACTAATGTAGAGTTAATGCTTAACAGATAATGAATTCACTATTTGTTAATGTTAATAAATGGTTCATAGTGTGTAGTTATTATAAAGCATTACCATCAAGGTACTAACATGTAGACTTTAAAACATCAGAAATGACCAAAAACCTTGGCGGAAATTCGGATTCTTATTGGCTGTAGTCATTTTCTTTTCTTTGCATTAGTATTTGCTTTCAGCTCAAGGCTCACCTGACAGCACCTACCGTTGGGGATGAAGATAGTAAAGGTTCCAACTGATTGGTCAGATTTGGATAAACTATGCATGCAGCACTGAAATGCTTGGCACATAAAATGAACTAGCATATTGAATATACTTTTATCGCGATAACGATAATTTATTGTGTACTGCCATACACTCAAAGCACTTTACAATGGTCTGAGGTCATTCTATGGTCTAACGGTCATTCAATTTAAATGCAAATAAAAAAATGCAACAGACCAAGTAATGGTGACATCAAAAACATTGTACTGTGCTGGACATAAGTGTCTGACTCAATAAAGGTGACGCTGCATCTTCAATGGCCCTTCTCTCTGATATGTCCAACTGTGTCTCATTTAAAAACTAATTAGCAGTAAAATAAAGCAAACAATGAAATTACTGTTTTAGATAGTGACATTATACAAAACACTAATGTTTCACCACTATGGATGTGAGGGTTTCAACATGACTAGAGACAACAGAACACAATACAATAAGCCATTCTGTCTATATTAAATTTAGCGCTATACATGACACGGTAAAATCCTTGGGAAAAATGATCTGCCCATTTCCATTTCTGACCTACTTGCACTACTTCTGACATGAAGATTCTCCCATTGATTTTCAAAAAAGCTGGTTTAAGCTGTTAAAAGTTGAGTTAAAAAACTCTTATGTGTCAAAATATCAATTCATGACCCCCTTAATGACCAGAAAACAGCCAATCAGTATGAAAAGAAACTCAAGAGTGAGATTATGAGGTGAGTTTTTACCACAGTCTGAAGATGAGAGTTTGACAAGTGCAAGCCTACTTGATTCTGTAGCTTGATAAGTGCAAAACCTACTTGGGGTCTTACATGCTCACTGCTAAGGGCTAGCGGTTTGTGAAGTGGTTGGCTGTAAGTGAGATCTTCCTTAGTTGTGAGACATCAAGCCATTTTAGGTTCCGTCTTCAGATGACTGCACAAACAGACTAGCAGTACCATATATTTACATTTATTTTGCAGAATTTTAACACTTTTTTTTTAAGATTTCCTGCCTAGACAATTTAAATAAGGTTCATACTTCCTCTGCTTGAAAGTAAGCAACAAATCACCTCAGAAAGATCAACTCTATCCGTCTGTTGCAATGAAAACTGGTCAACTTCTCATGTTCTTCCTGACATTTCTGATGATCTCCATCACAGGTACCAAAACATGTTTATTTTACTTAATTATTCTTTAATGGTTGTTTCTATGGTTAGCTGCATTTCATTTCAGCACGCATATTTTAAGTGATTTTTGATTTTCATAACTGGTTTGATGATTTAACGATTGTATGACGTTTGGTGACATTTTTGTATGCCAAATATCCGTTTATATTTCCTCCAAATTCAATTCTGTCCTTGTTTACTTATCATCTGTTTCTTTCAAACCTTTTGAGTTTTTTTCCCTTTGATTTAACACAAAAGAAGATATTTTGAAGAATGTTGGAAACCTGAATCCACTGACTTCCATAGCAGCAAAAAATAGAATGGGGGTCAGTGGCTTCCGTTGTATGACTATCCAACAGAAAACAGAAACTCAAAGGTTTGGAAGCACTTGAGGATTAGTAAATAATGATAGCCCTGGACTTGTTTGAACTGGCAATTTTACGATATTTATTAAAATCTGTATTCAAAACTTAATATAAGTTTACTTTTATAGTTAATTTTGAGGTAATTTCCCCTTTTGAGTAAATACTTTTTTATTAACATGTCCATCTGAGAAAACAGCTCCATCTAGTGTAAATATTCTACACAATAAATCATGGATGGTTATTGCATGTGTAAAATATATCAATCTAATCAAATAATAAACTGAGGCAAGACCTGCGCTTTGATAAAATAACATATCTTTGTCGTTTCTCTCCTCAGCATCCAGATCAGAAGGTCTTGTGTTTGTACAAACAGGGCAATCAGTTAAACTGGACCTAAATAAAACTCTGCCTGGGTTTAGTAAATTTACCTGGATTAAAGATGCAAATGAAAACATAGTCAGATTTTATAATTCTAATCAAATTAAATATCACGGTTCATATGAGGACAAAGTGAAGTTCAATAATCAAACCTTCTCTCTGACATTGAAGAACATGCAGAAGAACAACAGTGGAACTTACACAGCAAAAGCAACTGAACAAAAAGAAACAGTGGTTGCTGCATATAACGTGTCAGTTATAGGTGAGTGTTGCATCATTTTCCAAAAATATTGACCTTATTCTTGACATACGAGCAAACGCAACCATTGGAATTTTTCTGGCTCGAGACTTGTGGTCTCATTCACGTCCATTGATTTTTAGATGTTAAAAACAGATGTTGCAAACTGATATTTTTATATTATATTATTATTATATTATTCTACTTTTCAAGTATATTCATGAACACACTTGTTTATAGAGCAAGTAGTTTGACAGTTTTCTGCCGTTTATTATTCCTAGTCATTTCTCTTATAGGAAACTGAATTTTTGGAAGTTCTCAGACAGTCGCAAAAACAAGCACACTTCCGCATTGCAGAATAATGTCAATAAAAACCATCCATAACCAATGTGTGCAGTGGCAGGGTGCATCACTCAGCTGAAATAGTTGTCTTTCATTAGGGAACACTAGTTTCACCAGGGTGTTTATCTTTTTTCAAACATATAGTAATACATGAATGGAAAAAACTAGGACTAGGCAGGTTTCATCAAGTCCAATTAAAGACTATTGAAGACCATTAAGAATGACATTTTAGACTTATACAGGGTTAAAGACTAAGGATTTTTTCTAATGGCCCGGTATTATCATTATCATTTAATTTGCAGAATTGGCTGTACAAATGTCTAACAGCTGTTGTGAATTGTATCTCTTTGCAACAAAAAAAAATTAAATATGAAAAATAAACTTTTATTGAGATGTTTTGTTGGCCATTGGATGGATATTGGCCGGATTGAGTAGCTTTACTTGGACAAAGCAAAATTAGGACCTGTTTAAAATGATTTAAGACCTACAAGACAGTACTTCAGTGAATTTAAGACTTTTTAAGAGCCAGCGGACACCCTGTAGGATTTCCCAGAGTATGTCATTTTACTGGCTTGTCTTCCCACAGTTCAACCATTCACACTTCAATATGGTGGTCTTTTTTTCCACTTTGAAGTGCCTTTCGCAGGGCTATATATCCCGTTTGAAACACACCATATTTCTTTGTTGTGAACCATGCCCTTTAGCAGTGAAAAATAGAGTTCAGGTCCCTTAATCTAAAAAAACTACAACATGCTTTCTGAAAAATACGTCTAACCTCTCAAGCTGCTTCTTAATGCCAAATTTACTTCAATACATTGCAGATGCAGTGGATTCTCCTGTTCTGCATGAGAAGTTCACCATGATCCGTGTTAACTCCTGTTTTGTTGACGTCTCGTGTAGTGCTCATACCCTTCAACTCAACAACCGATACTACAGCGACAACTGCAGTCAGGAGGAAGTGACATCATCTGAAATGCAGACATTAACCTTGTATTGCGTAGAGAAAGTGGTTGTTTGTAATTACAGTAACCCAGTCAGCTGGAAGAACGCCACGATAAAGATGAACCAACATTGCACAACTCCTCAAGAAAGTAACTCCCACAGTACATCACCATTACTTGAATATTAGATTGCCTATACTCAAAATACTAACACATATTTTGAATGGAGTGCTCTGATGACTGTTAATGTCACGTTTCACTTTAACAGAACCTCCTGAAAAAGACCAACACAGTTCTTTTCCTCTCCACTGGCTCTTGGTCATCGCTGCTGGTGCTGTAGTGTTGGTTTTTGTAGCAGTTTCTGTAACTTTCTGCTGCTACCAGAAGCGCAAAAAAGGTATGCATGAAATGAAAAGGATATATATATATATA
>CAIGQW010056815.1:3007456-3024687 GCA_903798125.1 Danio choprae
GATTAGCTCATAAACTGTACACTAAATTATCGCCTGTCCCCTTTAAATTTGATATGAAAACGATGGAAGAATTCGGCTCCTCTCCGTCTTTTGTTTTTCATTTGATCAGCAAACCACAGCTGTGCAGAGCGAGAGAACAAGGTGTGTGTTTATCGATAGATTGTTATAATATCTGCTTATTTGCAGTTCTTTGCTATAGATACACTTGTATCACTTGTACCCCAATGTCATGGAGGAGCAATCGGTGCTCACCTCATAATCACAGCTGTTTCCTCAAAAAAGTAGCTCTTATCGAACATTTCGCTATTTTAATACTAGCAATATAAAACACATTACAGTGCACGTGGCATTAACTATACCACACAGTCTTGCACAGAAACGATTAAACATAGTGACAGAACCACTTAGTGAATGTACTCATTTTAACTGCCAGAGTCACTGACAGAGATAGAAACATCATGTGTTGTCTTGTATTAAACAAATTATTATTTATTATTATGATTCCGATCATGAAATATGCGAATTAGCCTGTAGGTTTAAAAATATATATTTAAATTTGCTGTTTAATTAGAAAAGTGGCAGTTTTATTTATTGAATACATGAAAACAAAGAATGTACTTGAATATAGAAAGTAGTTTTTACTACAGTAAACAGGCGTTTACATTTGGCTCATTCAGAACTCAAATGGCTATCCCTGTTTTTGCAGTACAGTGGAATACTGCACCCTACCATATTAAACATTAAGTGTATTACTATTAAATTACTACTTATAAATGTTATGTTAAGCTTAAATATATATTCTTTGTGGGATTCTTCAAAATTGTTATATTCTAAATTTCTTAGAAGACCAAGTGATCGATCACACCATCTATGCACATGTTGAGGTAAGCTTTAAATCATTTTTGTGCAACATCATAGATAAGAATAAGAACGAACAATTTTAAAAATGCTGGGTTATATATACCCAATGCTGGGTCAAATATGGACAAACACAACAGCTGTGGTTAAAAATGTAATTTCAACTGAATGTAAAAAAAATTAACCCAACATTAGTTTGTCCATATGACTAAACGTTTGATTTATACAGTGGTCCCTTGCCATAATCCGGTTCACCTTTCACGGTCTCGCAGTTTCGTGGATTTTTTTTGTAACAGCACATTGTGTTCTGCGACCTGATTAGCGCATTGTATTCTGCGTCCTGATTGGCTGTAACCATTGTCAATCAATCTCCTCCATGCCGTGTCTCCTGTACAGCACAGAATGCGTTCAGCTTGCCTAATTTACATATATCTTTGATCGCTATCAGTGTGACTCTGAAGTGCTGTACTGTATGTTTGCAAGTTTTCTCCCCATCAAACCCCATAATGTCAACAAAACATTCTGCACCGTCAAAGGCACCTGCAGTAGCACCCAAAAGGCAGAGGAAGATGCTAACTATCACACAAAAACTTGAACTTCTGGACATGCTAAAGGATGGTAGAAGTTACGTCAGTGCTTACGAGAAAAAAAGTGTGAAAATGTTAATGCCTGTCTGAGAAAATAGTGACTACTTCACGGATTTCGCCTATTGCGGGATATTTTAGAACATAACTACCGCGATTAACGAGGGACTACTGTACAACCAAGCATTGTTTTAAAGCAAATAAATCCTTAAAGGTCCTGTGAAATGTAAATAAAAAAAGATGTTAGTTTCAGTCTGTTAGTTTTAAGGATATCTATAAACTAATGAACACCAAAACAGTGACAGAATTCGTGTTTAGAAAATATTAAAACATAAAGCTTGCAGTTTGTCACTTCTGCTTAAATTGATTTTTACACCACCTCATACTTCATTTCTCATCAAATCTTGACCAATCAAGGGCTCTCTAGTATCTGACATGCCCCGCCCCCTTCTCATTTACTTTTTATTTGATGTGATTGAGCTCAACCACTCTCACTGGCAGACCTGTGAGAAAACCAAATGCTATTGGCTGTTTTTTTAAAGGAGAGGAGCTACTCTATGTCCAGATAGTTGAGCTGACGTCAAATATCAAATGAAAAAAAAAAAAGCTAATTTCAAAGCACTTCACGGGACCTTTAGCGGATTCAGTTTATGCTGGAGAAATATGAACTTCAGGTCTCTTCAAATGTCCACATACTGTTACACTTGTAGTATAAATGCAATTAACCACGTGCAGTAAAATTGATGGATCTTTGAATTGTTCTGCAGCCAAAGAATAAAGTAAAAAAACCTCTGGAGATGTTGGAGAAATCAGAGAATCCTCAGACTGTGTATGGGTTTGCAGAGCACATGCAAACTCACAACACCAGTCAGACAACACGTGAGGTGAGTAAAAGAGGAAATCATTTACTTCATGCAAGAAGCATCAAAAGACCAGTTAAACATCGTATTCCTATGTACTCCACTTGATATACGTTTACTTCATCTGTATTTCCACACATACAGGCACAGACTACAATGGAAAATCACCCCAGCACCACCTACAGTACAATAGGAGAACACCAGAAACCAGCACTGCCCACTGAATCAGAAAACACTATTTATTCAGTTGTGAATAAACACCTACGTGGCGGACCCCCTGTCCATAAATAGAGGAGCTGGACTAGATGTAAAATGGGTGCCAATAGTAATTGTTTTAAATACCAAAGCATACAAATTGAAGTCATTAGTAATGAGTGATAATAAGATGCTTTCTTGCAGTTGCCTTTTTGCCATTAAACGGTTTGTGATGTTACTGCATTTTGTTTATTTACACTGACGCAGCTCATAATAATCACTAGTTTATTAAAGTAGTAAAGCTGAACTGTAATTCTCTATTTCTCTTCTAAAGTCATAGTTTAACTACAGAAATCAAAACCAAACATACAATCAAATAAAATTAAATAATTATAAAAATATATATAAGAACAAAAAAGAAATAAAAAATAAAAAAATATATTTTTTTTATACACAAATATATAAGTATTGTATGTATACACATACAATATAAAGCTACATCATATAACAACAATGGTTTATCAATGGCAGGTGATACAATGTATACAGAGAAAAGATTTGCATCAGCTTTCTTCAGGAATCCTACAAAGGGAGTCCAAATTTGGAAAAAGTTTTTTTTAGGTTTTCCTTGACAAAGTTATAGCCAAAGCTAAAGTCAAACAAATTAAGACAATTCCTTCAATACCAAAATGAAAATATACTGTTCACTCACTCAAGTGGCTCCAAACGTTTATAAGTTTCTTTTTGCTGTTGAACACAAAAGGCGATATTCTGAAGAATGTTAAAAACATGCAACCATTGACTTCCATAGTAGGAAAAAGAAAGTCTTCTATGGAAGTCAGTGGTTATGGCAGGTTTCAACATTCTTCAGATTATCTTCTTTCCTGTTCAACGGAAGAAAGTCAAACAGGTTTGGAAGTAGTAAAGGATAAGAGAATGATGACAGAATTGTCATTTTTGGGTGAAGTTTAATCATGAGAAACACAGCAGCATGAACCACCAACTATTCCAGCATATGTTTTACGCAGCGGATGCCCTTCCAGCTGCAACCCAGTACTGGGAAACACCCATACACTCACATTCTTTCACACACACACACACACACACACACACACACACACACACACACACACAATTTAGTTTATTCAATTCACCTATATCACATGTCTGGACTGTGGGGAACAACACGGGCAGAACATGCAAGCTTCAAACAGAAATGCCAGCTGACCCAGCTGGGACTCGAACCAGCAACCTTCTTGCTGTGAGGCAATAGTGCTAACCACTGAGCCACCATGCCACCCCTCAAAATGAACATGTTTGAAGTTAAGCACTATTTTCCTTCGGCTTAGTCCCTTTATTAATCAGAGGTTCCCACAGCAGAATGAACCGCGACTCATCATAGGTTTTACACAGCACATACCCTTTCAGCCGGAACCCAGTATTGGGAAACATCCAGACACACTCATTCACACACATACTCTACGGCCAATTTACCTTATTCAATTAACCTATAGCGCATGACTTTGGACTGTGGGGAAAACCAGAGATTAATATATTCTTATTACACTCATATTCTATTAAACAAAACTCGTATGTAATTTTTTTAATTTGGAGAAAGTCTTTTCTTTTAGTTTTGCTAGAGTAAAAGCAGTTTTAAAAAAAGGTAAATATCTTTAACCTCCATAAGATTTTTTTTGTTTTCCCAATTGGCTACAGAATAAACCAATGTGGCCAATGATTTGCCTAACTACCATCACTAACTCTAGTTAACCTAATTAACATAATTAAGCCTTTACATTGCACTTTAAGCTGAAAACTACTATCTTGCAAAATAACTAGTAAAATATTATGTACTTTCATAAGGTCAAAGACAAAAGAAATTGGTTGTTAGAAATGAGTTATTCATTCATTCATTTTCCTTCGACTTAGTCCCTTATTTATCAGGGGTCGCCACAGCAGAATGAACCACCAACTATTCCAGCATTATGTTTTACACAGCGAATGCCCTTCCAGCCGCAACCCAGTACTGGGAAAATCCCATACACTCTTACACACACTCATACACTACGGCCAATTTTGTTTACCCAATTCACCTGTAGTGCAAAGTTTGGACTGTGGGGGAAACCGGAGCACCCGGAGGAAACCCACACCAACACGGGAAGAACATGCAGCTCCACACAGAAATGACAACTGACCCAACCGGGACTCGAACCAGCTAAAACCACTGCTAACCACTGAGCCACCATGCTGCCAGAAATTCGTTTTTAAACTTAATGTTTTAATATGTTGTTGAAAAAATTTAAACAGCACTTAAAGGATGTCTAATCATTTTGTGTTCAACTGTACACCCAAATATTTTTTGTTATAACTTTGACAGTAAGTGTTGTTGAGAACATTGAGATACATTTTTTTCATCAAGTGTTTTTGGCTTAGTAAGGGTCTTTATTGTGGGTGTCTAAAACTATTGATGGATGCAGTCACATCATTCAGCTGGTGGTGAAAAGAGACCTCCACATATAATAGTGAAGAGCTTTGTACAGTATATGGTAATACACATTAGTATACTATATAAATAAATTATTCATAAAACGTATTATAGACTATTGGATACTCTTATCCAACATTAAATACTCTCACAGTAAAACAAAAAACTTTATATTTTGTAAGCAGCCATGTTTTAGATCTTAGGGGTAAACCAAGACTAAAAACAGCATCATAAAAGAGCATTGTACAGAATGTGTAATAGCTGTTAGTTGGCCACCAGATGGAGATCTCTTCATCAACTAACAAATACAGTTTAAACTGTTATTAGAATCAGAGTGGAACAAAAAACATTACATTGGTTCCTATTTAAAACACCGATCTAAAAAAATAAAGAGCAATTTAATTTACATAATTGATAAAAAAAAAAAAAAAAAAAAAGAGGAACAGACTGTTGGATAGGTTATGATTTAAGTTCACACTGTTTGCATTTGGAGTCCTTAAAAATGGTTTAAATGTCAAGAGGAAAGTGAGGTGAAAGGTGTTAAATAAGTGAGACGTGGGGTGAGCAGTGAAGTAGAACAGCAAAAAAATTAAATACAAAAGGTGGCCCCTAATGACTTGCAAAGAAGGAAAAAAAACAGACTGAACCATAACTCTTTAAATCAAAATACTGTACATCCACAGGGTTTATGAAAAATGGCAAACTTAGTAAAACAAAAACAAACTTTATTCATCTTGCTAAATATTGTGATAGTTTTACATTTTGTGACTGTCGTGTTGGTCTTATACTTGACTTTGTAATTCAGAAATTGGTTCCTCTCACAAGCTCAAGACATTATATTTAAGTTCATGTGTCATATCCACATTTTGCTTGTGTGTTTATAGGCGTGATATTTCCATCTGAACTACAACTAGAGGCAAATGGAAATAACACAGAGTTCTCTCTGACACTTCTCTCTCACATTGCTAATTTCCTTTCACTGAACAACCCAGACAGAAATGTGTTTGTTCACTAGACTGGCATTTATTCAGCTCCTACTATTTGTTCAAACTCATCTTAATACGATACGTCTTTAATGATTTCTTCTAGTGAACATTAGTAAAACACAGCAAATAAATACTTTAAAACCTCTATGGAAAAGCACTTCTTTTATTTTTATTGATTTTATTTTTATTGTTTGATGACAGTCCTTTTAACAAATGAATCAAGGTTGTTTCGGGGGATGATTCCAATTCAGTGCCAATTAGCTAAATCGATATTCATTAAACATTACATTTTGGCTGTGGTGTGATTACTGCTTATGAAAACAGAAGCAGGCATAAAGCTACAGCATTGAACTCGTCTTTATATTCATTCATTCATTTTCTTTTTGGCTTAGTTCCTTTATTAATCTGGGGTCGCCACAGCGGAATGAACCGCCAACTCATCCAGCATATGTTTTACAAAGCGGATGCCCTTCCAGCTGCAACCCATCACTGGGAAACATCCATACACACTCATTCACACACATATACTACAGACAATTTAGCTTACTCAATTCACCTGTAGCGCATGTCTTTGGACTTGTGGGGGAAAGCGGAGCACCCGGAGGACACCCACGCCAACACGGGGAGAACATACAAACTCCACACAGAAACGCCAACTGACCCAGCCGGGGCTTGAACCAGCGACCTTCTTCCTGTGAGGCGATTGTGGTACCCACTGAAAGGGGTAATTATATACCCATATAGAAAGGGTAATTTTTTCTCATCTGGTTTCAGTGTGGAGATCTGCGTGTGTTTGTGCAAACAGGAACTTCTGTTCAACTACCAAAGACTGATGATTTATACTGGACAAAAAAAAATCTGAAAATCTAGTTAAGTGAATCTAAAAAAGGTCAACTTTAAGCACACAAGGACAGGGTGTATTTCAATTATAAAACTTCCCTCTGACACCAAGGAACATGCAAAAGAAAAGCAATACACTCCTAAAGCAAGAGCAAGCGAAGATACAAACATATTCTTACAAGCAGTGTATCTGTTATCAGTGAGTGTCATATGTACTTAAAAAGTACATCTTTGCTGTTCTCTCCTAAACAGAGTCTGAGCTTAGTTTTTAAAAGCAGATAGTGCTGTATGCTTTACAAAAAGTCATACTCCATCCTAGTCCTTACAAATACCACTTAAACCTTAAATAATCAAAGTTATGAAAGGTTTAAACTAATTACAATGGCGTTTTTTTTAAGGGAACCTCATAATTAATGTTTATCTGGGAACTTCTTGCCTACTGTTTTTTTAAATACTACACTACACCACACTACTCAGCACACATACTGTTAAACACATACTTTATAGTAGGGGAGTATATCAGTTAGCATAAATTACTTTATTAGCTAATTTTGGCTTATTTGATTGGGGTTTTTAGCTGAAATCTGATTTCAAGATTTCAAAACCCTCTCGAAACAAAGAATAGTAATTCCTGCTTTAACAGTTATGAAAGAGGGACATAAACCAGAAACTATGCTACATACCAGGGGTGTTCAAACTCAGTCCTGGAAGGCCAGTGTTCTAGGGAGTTTAGCTCCAACCCTAATCAAACACACCTGAACCATCCAACCAAGCTCTCACTAGAAACTTCCTTGCAGGTTGAAGCAAGTTGGAGCTAAACTCAGCAGGACACTGGCCCTCCAGAACAGAGTTTGGACATCCCTGCTCTATACCATAACTCATCACATGCATGTGGGCAGTTTCCAGAATAGTTTCTGTTTTTATTGTCATCTACTATAAATAAGGTTATGAGGATATTCCTATTTCTCATTTCTCAATCATTAATTTTCAAACAATCATTTCTCAATCGATAAATTTATGCGTCATTAAATACAATCGCATATACTGCCGAGCAGAAGCAGGATGTGGTTTGCTGAAGTACAGAGTGACAAACCCAGAGAGTTTGTTTTCTTTAGTTCCTCAATTTAAGTTGAGCTGGAGCTGTTTCTCGTGAGATCTCAATATTTCCAGGTTTTTGTAGAATGTGCTGCAGATTTCTTTTATTTTCTTTATAAATGGGTTCATAGCATGTATTTACATTTAGTAGTTTAACAGACTTTATATTTGCTGAATTTAAAAGTGGTTTATTCCAGCATTATAACTGTAGAAACAGAAGGATGTGGTGAAAAGTGTGAACTTACTGCATGCTTTTCTTTTGTCTATGCTAATCATTATTTTTATAGCTGACAATGACTGAGCAGAAAAGAACTGTTGTGGTCGTCCTCATGGGCTGCTTTTAGTAAAACACAGCAAATAAATACTTTAAAACCTCTATGGAAAAGCACTTCTTTTATTTTTATTGATTTTATTTTTATTGTTTGATGACAGTCCTTTTAACAAATGAATCAAGGTTGTTTCGAGGGATGATTCCAATTCAGTGCAAAAAGTTGGTACATTACATAGGTTTCCATTAATTTTATACTGTCCAAATAGTATATTGTATTGGCCTAACCCCACCCTACCCCTAAACCCAACCATCACAGGACACTGTGTACAGCTTTACTCTTTGAATAAACTCATTCTGTGTGATTTATAAGCTTTTTGAGGTGGACGTCAGCAATGAGGACGTCAGCAATGTCCTCATATTTCACCCCCTTTTTGTAATACCCGTGTCATACCTATGTCATTCTTATGGATTCTTAGCTGGATAGCTTATTTTAAGGAAAAACTCATTTGACATATTTCTTAATTATAATTTTTTTGCTTGTCTAGAAAATGCTTCTTGATTTAACAGTTTTTAGATATTAGATATATAAAAACAAATCTAAGAAAAGCATTTTTTGCAGCACTGGTTGTTGTTATTTAACCCCTGCCTACATCTGACTACTCTTAATAAAGCTGCATCTGGATCCAACCCCTTGTCATAATCCCTCTTCGAAACAATAACAGGCCTATTTGTGTGCTGCTCTCAGCTGGGGAGATGAGATGACTGCCTGGAGCTCAGTCGTCCGCATAACGCTGTGGACGGAGAGCTTTTCAGAAACACTGGATAAAACGCCAATGTGGATAGTTTTAAAACAGCGTTTAAGAATGAAAAGGAAGGCCCTGTTTACATGGATGCGATTTAGTTTGTTTTAAAACGGCTTTTTTAGAACAAAAATGATTCACGTCCACACTGGCGTTTCATCTAACATTTCTGAACAGCTCTCCGTCCACACTATACTGCTGAAAATGCACATCATGTGACCACACACACACTCTGGCATGCACTGCAGCATACGTGCACGTCTGAGCTCCAGGCAGCCAGCCGGTGCTTTGAGCACATCTACCTAGATGAGAGCAGTGCATGTCGGACAGTTCATTAAGGATCTACCACTGAATCTCATCTCATTATAGTTGTTACACATGACATTTAATTCATAATGTCTCTATCTAATGAGTCTTTGGTCTTTTGAATCTACATGTTTTCAGGTAACGTGTTTTGGCTGAGCGCAAAGATTTGTTAATATATTAATCTATGTAACCACGTACACTGACTCTGCACATTTGATTGATTGCTTGCCTTTATTCCTATATTGTATAAACTTATTGTACGTTATACTTTATAATACGTTATAATGGCCATTCCCCAGCGGGAGGGGAACTACAATGCTATGTGGAAAACTTCCACTATGGGGATTTCATCAGAAAGCCAATCATCTGAAGAGTAATAAAACGGGCCAATGAAATGCCAATGAGTTGGCAGTGTCAGCGCGCACAGCTGGCAGCAATCACAATCAGTCTGTCTATAAGATGCCAGTTACACCATAACGACAGTTCAGTCTGCCGTTACACCATACCTTTTCACTTTCAGAAGCCGTACAAGCACTGAAAGAGTCATTGCTGGTTCCTCCAATTCGTTGAGAGAGAGAGAGAGAGAGAGAGAGAGAGAGAGAGAGAGAAAGAGAAAGAGAAAGCTGCCGGCTTACTGCAGGCTGTTTCTCCCGGTCCCAGAGCGAGTGACAACGCGAGCAGCGGCGGTCGAGCTGGGTTCATTCTCCCGTCCCTGGGCGTTTCTCTGGTCCGGTTCTTCAAAGAGCGGTTTGTATCACAGCACACACACACTAAAAGAGCAACACGGTCGAACAACGCGTCTTTTTAAAGATGTCGTTCCGACCGTGCGTTTCTGGATGCGGTGGTTTCCTGTCCTCGGATGATGGACACGAGCACTGTGTTGCATGTCTGGGGGTCCAGCATGTGCATGCGGTGCTCGCGGGCAGTACATGTCATCACTGCGATGCCATGTCTGTTGCGCAGCTAAGATCGCGGCTCGCTCTTGCAAAAGGGCCAGCCACCCCTGTTGTCCCCCGCAATAAAGCGGCTGGCACGCGGGCAGATCTGAGGGTTACAGTGGGGGTCAATTCGCCGCCCTCGGGCTCGCGAACCCCTCGCTCCTCAGCTCTATCCAAGCTTCGAGTGAGAGAAGCGCTCCATCCTCCCGGATGGTCGCCCTTTCACTCGATGACACCGGGGACCAGATGTCCATTGCTGCATCGGAGAGTGGGCTTTCACTATCCGACGAGGATCCGGACCCGCTCCCTCCCTCCGGGGTGGTTAGCGAGGCGCCGGATCTAGAAGCGGATATGTTGGCCGTGCTTTCCCGGGCTGCTTCGGCGGTAGGTCTGGAGATGGTTTATCCCCCAGCCCCACGGCCGGACCGACTAGATGGGTGTTATGTGGAGGCTAAGAAGAAGGCCAAGCCTTCTAAGCCTCCCGTCCCCTTCTTCCCGGAGGTGCACAGTGAGCTCACGCAGTTTTGGAGGGCACCTTTCTCTGCCCGATCTGCGTGCGCTTCCGCTCTCACCACCCTTGACGGTGGGGCAGCCAGGGGATACGAGGCGATTCCCCAGGTTGAACTAACAATCTTTGCCCGCGTGGTGCCTCTTCCTGGCGTGGTCAGCCTCGTCTTCCATCCAAAGCGTGTAGGTTATCTGCGTCCCTCGGGGCCAGAGCCTACACTGCTGCGGGCCAGGCTGCTTCTGCCCTGCACGCTATGGCCACGTACCAGCGCTACCAAGCGCAGGCGTTAGCTCAGCTGCACGAGGGTGGTTCTGACCCAGGCTTAATGCATGAGCTTCGCACCGCAACCGACTATGCTCTGCGTACCACCAAGTCGGCTGCGCGTGCCCTGGGAAAGACGATGGCCACATTAGTGGTCCAGGAGCGCCACCTCTGGTTAAACCTGGCCGAGATGCGTGATGTTGACAAAGTCCGCTTTCTTAACACACCCATCTCCCAGGCTGGCCTGTTCGGCGACACCGTCGGTGAGTTCACCCAGGAATTCACGGCGGTGAAAGAGCAGTCGAGTGCGATGGGTGAGGTCATCTATCGGCGGGCTCGTAAAACCGCTCCCCCCGCCGAACCATCCACCTCGGCTGCTCCTCGCCGAGGGCGCCCGCCTGCGGCTTCGAGACCTGCTCCGCCGCCCCTTCCCGCTCCACCGGCTAAGCGGCCGCGTCGAGCATCCCGCAGGCATGCAGCGCCCCCGCCCCAGGGCGCCGTTAAGTCCGGTAAACGGACCGCGAAGCGACCCTGAGACGGGCCATCCGGAGAAGAGGGGACTTGCTCTTTCCTCGGTGGAGGGCCGAGCGAAACATCAAACGGTGTTTTTCAACACCAGGCTGCTGGCCGTGAGCCACCAAATTATCAAAGAAAGAGCTTTTTTCCCCTTCTCTGGATGTGACAGCCCGAACACTGCCAGTTTGGGACGCTATGCCTTCCAGCTCGCAGGATCGGTGCATCTCGCCACGGGCTCGGAGTGTGTTAGAGGACGGGCTCCCTTCTCTCGCACTGCCGTCCCCCCCTCAGGACCCTGGGAGGAAAGTGAGTGTGAATTCCTTACTTCCTGCTCTTCCTCGGGACCCCATGGCTCCCGGGGCGAGCCCTCCCATTCCTTGCCGCCCCACCGCTGGTGCGTCAGTGATCGTGCCATTGGTGCCCCTTGCGCGAGCTCTGGCAGCCTGGTTAGCGCTGCCCAGCCCGTCGCAGTGGCTCATGCGCACGATAAGACTCGGTTACGCGATTCAATTCGCGAAACGCCCTCCCAGGTTCACGGGCGTGTATTACACCAGGGTCAGCCCTGTGTCCGCCCCTGTCTTGCGCGAGGAGATTGCTGTCCTCCTGGCGAAGGATGCAATCGAGCCGGTCCCTCCAGCCGAGATGAGGAGCGGGTTTTACAGCCCGTACTTCATCGTACCCAAGAAAAGCGGTGGGTTACGGCCAATCCTAGATCTGCGCGTTCTGAACCGCTGCCTTCACAAGCTGCCGTTCAGAATGCTCACGCAGAGGCGCATCCTCCGATGCGTCCGTCCTCGGGATTGGTTTGCAGCGATAGACCTGAAGGACGCGTATTTTCATGTCTCCATTCTTCCACGCCACCGTCAATTTCTCCGGTTTGCGTTCGAGGGTCGAGCTTGGCAGTACAAAGTCCTCCCATTCGGGCTCTCCCTGTCTCCGCGGGTTTTCACCAAACTCGCGGAGGGTGCCCTAGCGCCCCTTCGGCTCGCGGGCATCCGCATACTCAATTATCTCGACGACTGGCTGATTCTAGCTCACTCGCGGGATCAATTGATTATGCACAGGGACACGGTGCTCAGGCACCTCGACCAGTTGGGGTTTCAGGTCAACCGAGAAAAGAGCAAGTTCGCCCCTGTGCAGAGCATCTCTTTTCTCGGGGTGGAGCTGGACTCGATCACCATGACGGCGCGCCTCTCCCGAGAGCGCGCCGGGCTGATGCTGACCTGTTTGAAGGAGTTCGACAGGAGAACCGTGGTCCCACTGAAATTATTTCAGAGGCTCCTGGGGCATATGGCTTCCGCAGCCGCGGTCACGCCGCTCGGATTACTCCATATGAGACCGCTTCAGCATTGGCTTCACGATCGGGTCCCCAGACGAGCATGGCACGCGGGCACACACCGGGTGACTGTCACTCCGCTGTGTCGCCGCACCCTCAGTCCATGGACGGACCCTGCGTTTCTACAGGCCGGTGTGCCTCTAGAACAAGTGTCCCGGCACGTCGTTGTGACGACAGATGCCTCCAGCATGGGCTGGGGGGCCATGTGTTGCGGGCATGCAGCTGCGGGTCTGTGGAAAGGATCCCGGATGCATTGGCATATCAACTGCCTGGAGCTGTTGGCAGTGTATCTCGCTCTGCGCCGTTTTTTTCCCGTTTTAGAGCGGAAACACGTACTGGTCAGGACGGACAGTACGGCGACGGTAGCGTATATCAACCGTATGGGGGGTATCCGTTCCCGCCGCATGTCTCAGCTCGCTCGCCGTCTGCTCCTTTGGAGTCACACGCAGCTGAAATCGCTGCGTGCCATTCATATCCCCGGCGAGCTCAACCGTGCAGCCGATGCGCTCTCACGGCAGCTTCCGCTGAAGGGAGAATGGAGGCTCCACCCCGAGTCTGTCCAGCTGATATGGGCGCGCTTCGGAGAAGCCCAGGTCGACCTGTTTGCTTCCTCCGAGACCACCCACTGCCAGTGGTTTTATTCCCTGACCGAGGCTTCTCTCGGCACGGATGCACTGGCTCACAGCTGGCCTCGGGGCATGCGCAAATATGCGTTTCCCCCAGTGAGCCTACTAGCGCAGTTACTGTGCAAGCTCAGGGAGGACGAGGAGCGGGTTTTGCTTGTTGCGCCTCTTTGGCCCAACCGAACCTGGATTTCAGAACTCTCTCTCCTCGCGACAGCCCCTCCCTGGCGAATCCCCTTGAGAGAAGACCTTCTCTCTCAAGGACGGGGCACCATCTGGCACCCGCGCCCAGATCTCTGGAACCTCCACGTGTGGTCCATAGACGGAGCGCGGAAGACTTAGGTGACCTACCGGCTGCGGTGGTTAACACCATCACTCAGGCTAGAGCACCCTCTACGAGGCATGCCTATGCCCTGAAGTGGAGTCTATTCACTGAGTGGTGCGCTTCTCTCCGAGAAGACCCCCGAACTTGTCAGATCAGCGTTGTGCTTTCTTTCCTTCAGGATAGATTGGAGCAGAGGCTGTCGCCCTCCACACTGAAGGTTTATGTCGCCGCCATCTCCGCTCATCATGACGCGGTGGATGGCGGCGCCGTGGGAAAGCATAACCTCGTCACCCGGTTCCTTAGAGGCGCGAGGCGATTAAATCCACCCCGCCCCCCTCTCATGCCCTCTTGGGACCTCTCCATAGTGCTTACGAGCCTACGCGGAGCTCCGTTCGAACCACTCGATTCAGTATCCTTGAGATTTCTGTCCTTGAAGACAGCTCTGCTGGTCGCGTTGGCATCGATTAAGAGGGTCGGGGACCTGGAGGCATTTTCGGTCAGTGATTCGTGCCTGGAATTCGGACCGGACTTCTCTCACGTTATCCTGAGACCCCGGCCTGGATATGTGCCCAAGGTTCCTACCACACCGTTTAAAGACCAGGTGGTGAACCTGCAAGCGCTGCCTTCGGAGGAGGCAGACCCAGCCCTTTCAATGTTGTGTCCTGTTCGCGCTCTGCGTATTTATGTGGACCGCACTCAGAGCTTTAGATCCTCTGAGCAGCTCTTTGTCTGTTACGGTGGTCGGCAGAAGGGAAGTGCCGTATCCAAGCAGAGGTTGGCCCACTGGATAGTGGATGCCATCTCCTTCGCTTATTCAGGCCAGGGCGAGCCGTGTCCCCCAGGAGTGAGAGCGCACTCCACTAGGAGCATCGCTTCATCTTGGGCGTTAGCGCGCGGCGCCTCTCTGACAGATATCTGTAGAGCTGCAGGCTGGGCGACACCTAATACATTTGCGAGATTTTATAATCTCCGAGTGGAGCCCATTTCCTCACGTGTGCTGGCTAACCCCAGTGAATGAGGAAATTCGGTGGGTGTTGTAACACGCTTGCGGCGCCTTTCTCTCTAACACAGAGATACGTGCGCATTTTTACTCTGATCAGTTCAGTTCCCCATTTGGCGAACCCTACAGAGTTCCTCCGAGGCCCCCAGCATCTGACTCAGCGGAGGAGTCAGGTGCCTGGCCCACTACGTTGTTGGCATGCCCGCTTGGTCAGCCCGCGTTCTGGGTATAGGTGCCCGCTATGTGCGATCCCCACTGGCGATCCCATACGCTTCACTCAGCCACGGTATAGTTCCCTCCTCTGGGCGGGCCCGTGTCTTCCCTCCCTGCTAACCATCCTCGTATGTGTACTCCCCCTTTATAGGGTTAGTCCATATGTCTTATTGCCACCAGGTCTCCCCATTGGGCAGCAGGTGGCCTCCGCAGCGTCCTCCCTATCGGGACTGCACGCTTTCCCAACGTACTGTCGTATCTTAAATTCCTAGAACTTAACTAGGTGCATTTTTGCGACTCCCCGAAAAATATAACTAAACCTTATCAGGTAAGTAGGTGAGTAAGGGCCAGGGGACACGTTGGAGGGCTGCGTCTATGGTGATGACGGTGCGCGCACGCTTATGCTTGGCAAACCTCTCACCAATGACGTGGTAAGGTTCAGTCGCTGTGGCGTTTTCCATACATTTCCCCATAGTGGAAGTTTTCCACATAGCATTGTAGTTCCCCTCCCGCTGGGGAACGAAACGGTTACTAAAGTAACCCTCGTTCCCCGAGGGGGGGAACGGAAATGCTATGTTCCTTCGCCACAGCGATTGCGCCTTAGCTGACAGCTGTAGTTCGGCTTCTTCGGCTAGAAAAGGTATGGTGTAACGGCAGAGCTGGCATCTTATAGACAGACTGATTGTGATTGCTGCCAGCTGTGCGCGCTGACACTGCCAACTCATTGGCATTTCATTGGCCCGTTTTATTACTCTTCAGATGATTGGCTTTCTGATGAAATCCCCATAGTGGAAGTTTTCCACATAGCATTTCCGTTCCCCCCCTCGGGGAACGAGGGTTACTTTAGTAACCGTTTCGTTATTAATTATTAAAACAAATATTTAGCAAAAGAGACAAGGTGTGATTTTGATGTCATCACTTTACTGTGAATTAACAACCAGGATATATTTAAAGTCTATTCAAGTCCACCATTCCAAGTCCATACAAAATGTAGCATTTTAAATAACAGTAGACCTATAAATAGGCGTAATATTATTATTGTTGTTTTACCATATGTTTGAGAAATAACAATAATAATAACAACCTTCTCTTTTTAACCTTTATTTTACATCTAAAAATCGTGATCTTGATTTTAAGCAACAAAAACAAAAATCGTGATTCTCATTTTAGCCAGAATCGTGCAGCCCTATACTTAATATTGAGAAAAAGCCCCAATCAGGCAGGGAATGTCTGCAGCCAGGCCTTTTTTAGATGTCTCTGTTTTCCCCCATCCACACTGACACGGAGCAGCAGCGTTTTAAAACGAAACTTGTCTCTTCAGTGTTTTCGAAAACTCCGTTTTCGGGACTCGAAAACTCAGAGGTAGTGTGGATGGAAGTAGTAACTGTGGCAAAAGTTGTGTCTCAATTTAGCCAAGTAATTAAAAAAACAATAATCTTTGACCATGTCATCACTGTTTCCAAGCTATGTATTTTAAGGCAAGTTGGAGCAAATCTCAGCAGGACAGTTCACCCAAGGACAGTTTGGACACTTTAAAAAGGGTGCTCGCAAACCCCTTTGCAGCTGCTATGCTCTTCGACTTTAGCTGATCCTAAACCAGAGCGAACTCTAAAACAGATTTCTACAAAACAGTCTATGTGGCATTACATCACTCATACACTAGGGATGTCAATTTCTACAAATTCCCATGATTGTCATTTAAATAATCAATCACTCGATTAATAGTAAACCCTAATAATGCTACAAGCAGCTCTGTCTACTTCAAAGTAGAAGTGGCACATTGTCAAGGGCCTGACAAATGCATGGGACACCGAATAAACGCAAGTTTCATCACCCATTGGTAAATTTTACTGTAAAATAAAAGACTAGTGGGACTGTAAAAAAATGATGATAGATAATTTACCAGAACCATTCTGAGGAAGTACAAGTGTGACAATATGCTTTCATTTGCTACACTGCTTCATCTCTATTTGAGCGTTTGGTTTTACACAGTACCAAAGGTAAAACAAACTAATCTAACAAAATAATTTAACATCACCGTGCAAAATAATTGCTTGAAAATTAGCTTGAAATTTGAAATAATTTTTGCAATACCTCAGTTGTATTTAAATGCATTATCTTTTATTCCTAATAATGTTAGGTGACCACACTCTAACCGGTCACGGTTTTTGGGTTTGTGTGCTCTTTCTGTGTGTGTGTGTGTGTGTGTGTGTGTGTGTGTGTGTGTGTGT
>CAIGQW010056815.1:3027714-3049625 GCA_903798125.1 Danio choprae
GTGCCTCGGGGGAGTTAAACTTCTCATTGGTCAACTCAGCTCTAGAGGGTGGGTACAAAACCATCCTTATAAAAGCTTGTGCCAAAAGCCACCGCCTAGGAAGAGAAGAGCTAGAAGAGAAGAGCTAGAAGAATAGAGCAACAAGAAGACCAGAGCAACAAGAAGACCAGAGCCCAAGAAGAAAAGAGCCCAAGAGGAAGAGAAAAGGGAGGAGAAGAGGCCCAGGAGAGAAGGACCTCAGGAGACCCCAGGGACCCAGACCAAGAAAATGGGTTAATCGCAAGCTCAGACATTCTCATCTCCGATACCTTTCTTTCTTTCTTCCCGTCGAGAGTCTGCTTAAGTTTAGTACGCCGCGAAACCGCAAGTCCACACAACACGTTCGTTTTGCCGCCTCAAAACTTGAAACGACAGACTCCACCCCATTCCCAGCCTCGCGAGGACAAAAGAACTGAACACCAGCTAACCACGTGCTCAACAGAGGGAGTTCTTCACATCACAAAAGGAACGCAAGTAACACTTTCAGACTACCACTGAACTGGTGTAAACTAAATGTAACCCTAAAGAGACCATAGAAGGGTTAAATTGATTATCTTTGGTTAGCTTGGGTTGGTTTTGCAAAATCCGAGGTTTTTCCATCATTACACTCTCTCAAACTCTTATTTTTCTTTCTTTACTCTTCTCTACACTTGTATGAATGTGTGTTTGTGTTAGGTGTTAGTTTCTGTTAGATTAGTCAATAAAGTCTTATTTTGTATAAAGAAAGGTGCCTGTGTATGTTTATGAATCTAATGTCTTAAACTTCGATCTTGCTACCCTGCTTAAACATAAATGGGTTTTTATTTTTATTTTTGATAGCAATAGCCGTAATTGAAGTCAACTGTCCATTTAAGCAATACCTGGACGATTCGTTGGTTCAGATTTGAAGAGTCGATTCTTTTGAAGCCCCGTTCAAATGAATCTTCAATTCCCATTGAGCTAATTCGCTACATATACAATAATGTCATCGAGTTGACATATCGTAGTATGGCACTAGTTGAATTGAGAATAAAAGGTTTGCAAACATGACCATTTAGTTATAACCTGAAGCCCTGCTAATGCTTAGACATTTTTCAGTATCACTGAATCTGTTAGTGTGGCCTTAAATATCTTTAAAATGTGTTTCAGATGAAGTGGAAGCTCCAGTCCTGACTGTAAACTCAAACTGGTCCAGTTCTGAACTGTGCAGCTTTACATGTAGTGGACGTGACATTAATGTCAGCTCCATCTATAACAGTGGCTTTTCTGAGAAGGAAGTGACATCAGCTGACGACCACACCCTAAGACTGAACTATAATACCACATTCATCATGTGTAACTACAGCAACCCAGTGAACTGGAAAATTTATATTAAGAAGGTTCATGAACTCTGCACTGTTAAACTACACACATACTGTATGCGCTCTGACTAAATGAAAAGAACAAAAGAAAATAAATTAGTTTTATTAGTTAAATTAGTCATTGGGCTTCACGGTGGCGCAGTGGGTAGCACGATCACCTCACAGCAAGAAGGTCGCTGGTTTGAGCCTCGGCTGGGTCAGTTGGCATTTCTGTGTGGAGTTTGCATGTTCTCCCTGTGTTAGCGTGGGTTTCCTCCGGGTGCTCCGGTTTCCCCCCACAAGTCCAAAGACATGCGGTACAGGTGAATTGGGTAGGCTAAATTGTCCGTAGTGTGTGTGTGAATGAGTGTGTGTGGAAACATATGCTGGATAAGTTGTCGGTTCATTTCACTGTGGCGACCCCAGATTAATAAAGGGACTAAGCCGAAATGAAAATGAATGAATGAATGAAATTAGTCATTTTTTTCTTTTTTTTGATGGTCAGTTTCTGACTCAAGGCAAAAAACACGCAAGGCAAATTATGTTTTCCTAATTAATAATAAAGGTTTCATTAGGCATAGTCAAACCATGATTATCTTATAATAAGCAGATAGGGAGGGTCTGCAGCTAATTTAGGAGGCTCCACCTTGAAATGCCTTGACAACCAATGAATGATTTTCTGATGGATGTTCATTCCAGGGTGGAGTAACACATATCCTTTCTTTTGTCTTTATGATTATTAATAATACTAAATTAGTAAATCACTGAGACCTCTCATGCGAAACTGCACATTTGATGCTACTTAAACAGCTGTTAATAAATGTAAATATTGCTGTGTGAAAGAACTAATCATTTTAAATTATTCTGTTATAAGAGGAGCTGTCTCTGTATTAATCTGCTATGTTTATTCTACCAGTTTTGATAAGATAGCTGAGAGCACAAGAAAGAGCCTCGAGTATACACACTTTGTAGTGTGTGTGTGTGTGTGTGTGTGTGTGTGTATATATATGTGTGTTCTATTCTTTTGTGGATCTGAGGTCAGCTTTGAATAGCCTACCGGCTGTCTGAACTTTGGCTCCTGTTTCCATCCTTTCTTGGTAGAAGATATGT
The DNA here is from genome assembly GCA_903798125.1 of Danio choprae. Classification (NCBI taxonomy): domain Eukaryota; kingdom Metazoa; phylum Chordata; class Actinopteri; order Cypriniformes; family Danionidae; genus Danio; species Danio choprae. The sequence continues at coordinate 3,030,183 of CAIGQW010056815.1, forward strand.
CCCCACCTCTATATACCTATTTGGAAATTGTCTCACTGTATTTTAAGCAATCAGGTTAAAACACCTATACACAGTTAGTGATGCTTGTTAGAGTATAATTTTTGTTGATTTGAGATTGTAAGGAGAGCGATCTATACAAACTCTGTGAGAGTGTTGAAGCACTTCATCTGACACACTGGTCATTTTGGGGTTTAAACTGTCGGCAAGCAACACCAATCACATTACAGCTTAAATATCACTGAATTTAACTGTTTGCTGACAAATATTCACTTAAATTATTAAATTTTTCTTACAATTTTAAGTTAATTTGTTGTAATTTTCACTTATTGTATTGTAGATGTATAAGTTTGTACAATGAAAAATGTAAATTCCATCCACTTCATCTCCAATAAAAAATGCAAACACAATCTCCTCCATTGCTGACATTTGCATTTGAAAATACAACAAGAATCAGGAAGGGTAGAGGTTGTTTTTTTTTTAATTGCACCCGCCTATGCCTTCAGAGTGCCTTCATACCAGTCGAGGCAATGCGCATCTTTAAAAAAAAAAAAATGGTCTGCATAGTGAAGGCTCTCCTCCACTGACATCAAATCAGTCAATCAATGTCCTCTGGTCTTTTTGCTTGCAGTATAACTGTTGTCCTTTATGTTTGCAATATTAGTTATTTATTAGTATCATTGTTATTTATTTTATTCATTTTATTAACCCGACGAGAGACGACATGTTGAACACACCAAACCAACTAAACAAACAAACAAAAAACTGAGCACTTTTTTGTTCTGCATTTCTTCTAAAGACTGAGCTGAGCTAAACCTCATGTGGCAATTCTTTTTCCAGCAGAGCTTCCTGTTTTTTACCTAACAGAATATTCAGCTGAATGTAAAAATGTCAGAAAGTGCTTTTTGTGAAGTTCATAAGTGCTGTGTGAAACCGGAAGGATGTAGAGCAGAGATGAAGTGTCAATTATGAACGAGACTTTTTTACAAAACTATAAAAAAAATAATAACAACAACAAACAACAACTGAGCAATCTACACAGCACATGCAAACGGTCCAGCATATAATAGTAAGCTGGAGAGGGCAAACTGCATTACTGCAATTTACTTGGTTTTTAATGCATTTGCTTAAATCTAGCAGGAACTAGTTTTCTGTGTCATGCCATCTGCTTCTAAAATAGGAAGTCAAAGCAACAGCAGTCATTTTACACTCGGTTTCTCATCAAAAGCAATGGCGATAAATCTCCTGCTCAATTTTCTACTTTTTCTTCTGACCACCAAAACAGGTAAAACTAATGATCGCAAAGTAACCGTTTATTGATAACAAATGGTTATTGTTACAGAGATGACTACACTAGGTAGGGTTCATATACTGTAACCAAGCTCATTTCCTGGTATATTGTCTACAAATGGGTGTTACGTGTTTGATGAATACTTGTGAAAATGTTCTTAAATGAAATTTTTACTTTACTGCAGTTCTCATTTTATATTATTTTAAGAAATTGATGGTTTGAAAACTGTTGTGCTCCTTACTATTAATTGTATCATGAAAATACAGACACCACCACAGGCACCATTTAAACTCGGTGTAAACTTAGACAAAAGCAAATGAATGATCATTTTTCACTATTTCTTCTAGTTACCAACTTTTAATATGAAAGTAGCTCATAATTTCTTTTATACTGATCTTTATAACAAGCATAATTTAAAAGTGTTGTGTGGTAGTCTTTGCCAAAAACTGTTTGCCAGTCTTGATCACAAGGTTCATCATTAATCTCATATCATATCATAGAATTGTGCGTTTTCATTAGATAGCATGATTTCATATCGAGAAATATATCTTAAGTGTATAACGCGGGTATTTTCCAGGCTCAAAATGAGGTGGCGGCACAGTCCTGATCACGCCTAGTGAAGCAGGTTGAAGTTGCTTTATGATTTTCTAATAATATTTTCAAATTAAGCATTTCATTAAAAAGCCTAACTGTTCAACGTTAAACAAAAAACAACTTTACTGGCTAAACTGTTCATTTACAGAGAAGTCTTGTTCTATGATAAGTCATATAAAAGATGAAATATGAGATGCTACATTAGCTTACACAGCAGTTTTATTGAATTGAAAGGATCTTAAATGCAGTAGTAAATACAGTAGACATAATATAAACTACTATAGACACCTTACGAAAAAAAGACCTCTTTAAAAGTTGCAATAGTTTTTAATTTACCATTTTAGTAAACTGTGCTCTTTTAAATAAATTCATCTTCAGCTCAAGGAAATACTTTTTAACCCTTGTGTACTGTTAAAATTTAGTACCTTTTTATTATGTTTGAGGCAGTTTTTGCCCCACTGACTTCCATTATTTGCTGTCAAGGCTTTGCAATCAAACAATTTTCTTATAATCAAGCATTCTTGATTGTTAGTGGTTTTCCCTGTTTTGAGGAGGGACAATTTGCCATTTTTACTGTTGATCATCAGTTGGCAGCATTAACCCTTTAGATAGGCCTGTGCAAACATGTTTCTGGCTTTTATATAAAGTAAAACAGCAGATTATAGTGTACGTGCAAATAAATACACTTACCATGTTTACTATGTTCTGAGAGCTGAGCTGCTTATTTGGATTTCTCAGACATATCAAGATAAGTGTGCAAAGGCCTCACACCCGCATGCACATGCACAATACTCCAAAAGATTGATCATCAAAAATCATTCCATTTGCATGGAAAAAGTTTGGGCCAAATTAAGACAGAAAACATCCCCAACAGCAAACAAAGGTTAAAAATCAGACATACAAAACAAAGTGTCTCTCTAAGTTTTTGTTATTGTCAGAAGCTAATCATCTAAAAGAGTAATAAAACGGGCCAATGAAATGCCAATGAGTTGGCGTCGTCAGCATGCACAACTGGCAGCAATTACAATCATCTGTTGTATAAAGATGCGTGCCGTGCATCGCAAAGACACCTTTTCTAGCTGAAGAGCCAAAATACAGCTGTCAGCTAAGGTACAACCACTATGGCGAAGGAACATAGCCTTTCCGTTCCCCCCCTCGGGGTATGAGGGTTACGTAGTAACCGTTTCGTTCCCCGGTGGGAGGGGAACTTCAATGCTATGTGGAAAACTTCCACTATGGGGAAATGTATGCAAAACGCCACAGCGATTGAACCTTACCACGTCACTGGTGAGAGGTTTGCCAGGCTCCGGCGTGAGCACACCATCATCACCAGAGACGCAGCCCTCCAATGTGCCCCCTGGCCCTAACTTACCTTACTTACCTGTGAAGCGCTTAAAGGCTTATTTATATTTTTTGGGAGTCGTAAAAAATACACCTAGTTAAGTTCTAGGAATTTTAAGATACGACAGTACATTGGGAAAGCGTGGAGTCCCGATAGGGAGGACGCTGCGGAAGCCACCTGCTGCCCAATGGGGAGACCTGATGGCATGAAGCATATGAACTAACCCTGAGAAGAGGGAGTACACATATGAAGGATGATTAGCGGGGAGGGAAGACAAGGGCCCGCCTAGGAGGAGGAACTATGCCGTGGCTGAGTGAAGCATATGGGTTCGTCAGTGTGGATCGTGCATAGCAGGCACCTATACCCAGAACGCGGGCTGACCAAGTGCGCATGCCAACAACGTAATGGGCCAGGCACCTGACTTCTCGTATCTCTGTGTTAGAGAGAAAGGCGCAGCAAGCGTGTTTCAACACCATACCGAATATCCTCATTCACTGGCTTTATTCAGCACACATGAGGAAAATCAGCTCCACTCAAAGATTATAGACTCTTAGGTGTATAGACTCTTATAGACTCTTAGGTGTCGCCCAGCCCACAGCTCTACAGATTTCTGTTAGAGAGGCGCCACATGTTTACGCCCAAGAGGAGGCAATACTCAATTGAGTGCGCTATCACTCCCAGGGGAGGCGGCTCACCCTGGCACAGAAAGCAAGGGAGATGGCATCCACAGTCCAGTGGGCCAACCTCAGAATAGATACAGCACTTCCTGTCTGCCAATCATAACAGAAAAGAAGCTGCTTAGAGTCGTAAGCTCTAATGCAGTCACATAGCGCAGAGCGCAAACAGAACACAGCAAGAAAAGAGGCTGGGTCTGCCTCCTCCATGGGCATCGCTTGCAGGTTCATTACGTAGTCTAAAAGAAGCGCTGTAGGAATCTCGGGCACCTAGGTGAGCCGGGGTCTCCGGAAAACGTGAGTATGGGCCGGCTCAAATTGCTGGCACACTTCGCTGACCAAATATGCCTTCAGATACCTGACCCTCTTCACTGATGCCAACGTGACCAGCAGAGCTGTCTACCTGGACAGAAATCTTAAAGATACTGAGTCGAGTGGATCGAGCAGACCTCTCCTAAGAGAAATCTCCAAGTGGGTATGAGAGGGGGACAGAATTGAATTATTTATCCTGTGTCTCGCGCCTCTGGGAACTGGTAATGAGGCGATGCTTTCCCAGCGCGCTGCCATCCCCGCGTCCTTAGAGCAGGGATGATCGTAACGCCAACCCCTCAGTGCGGAGGGGACAGCCTTAGCTCCAGTCAGCTGAAGGAGGATAGCATCACACTGATCTGGCATGTCCGGGCTCCTTCTCGGAGAGAAGTACATCACACAGCAAATAGACTCCACTTCAGGACGTAGGCATGCCTTGTAAAGGGTGCTCTAGCCTGAGTAACGGTGTTAACCACTAAACTGGTAGGTCACCCAAGTCCTCTGCCTGCCCCAAAGAAGAAGGTGCTTCTTCAAAGGGATATGCCAGGGAGAAAGCGTCACAAGGAGAGAGCTCTAAAGACTGAGCTGAGCGAAACCTCATGTGGCAACTCGCTATTTCCAGGCAGCAGAGCTTGAATATTCTGCTGAATGTAAAAATGTAAGAAAGTGGCTTATTTCACAGAACTGAAGCTGTGAAAACAGAAGGATGTAGAGCAGAGATGAAGTGTCAATTATGAACAAGACTTTCTACAAAACTATATAAAAAAATAAAAAGAGCTTTAAGCAATCTACACAGCACATGCAAACAGTCCAGCATATAATAAGAAGATGGAGAGGGCAAACTGTGTTACTGCAATTGTTTTTAATGCATTTGCTTAAATCTAGAAGGAACTAGTTTTGTGCATGGCTTCCGCCTCTAAAATAGGAAGTCAAAGCAAAAGCAGTCATTCGCTTTCTTATCAGAAGCAATGGCGATAAATCATCTCCTCAGTTTTCTACTTTTCCTTCTGACCTCCAAACAGGTAAAACTAATGATCAAAAAGTACCCATTTGTTGAAAACTGTTGTGCTCCTTACTATCAATCGTATTATCAAATTACAAATAGGCACCGTTTAAACTCGGTGTAAATTTAAAAAATGATTGTTCATTTGCTATTGTGTCTCAGTATTCTTCTAGGTACCAACTTTTAGTATGAAAGTAGCTAATTTCTTTTATATTCATCTCTATAACAAGCATAATTTAAGACTGCTGTGATTTTGATCAGGACTGGCAGACAGTTTATGGCACAATGTTCACCATTCATCTAATCTCATAAAATTGTGCATTTTCAAAGATAGCATGATTTCATATTGAGAAATATCTTGGTGTATAATGCAGGGATTTCCAGGCTCAAAATGAGGCATTACAGTCCTAATCACGCCTTCAACTAATGAAGCAAAAAAATGTTTTATGTTCTAATAATCTTTTCAAATTAAACATTTTATTAAAACAGCAAATCTGTTCAATGTTAAACAAAATAAATGCACATTTACTGGCTAAACTGTTTATTTACAAAGAAGTAGTGTTCTATAGATAAGCCATATTGTCAAAGATTAAATATGCATGTAACATTAACTTACACAGCTGTTTTATTAAACTCAAAGATCCTAAATGACACTATGTAAAAAAGACCTCTTTAACAGTTGTAATAGTAATTAACTTAACATTTTAGTAGATTGCGCTCTTTTTAAAAAATTCATCTTCTTGAAGCATCAGCTTTAAGAAGGGAGCTCAAGGAAATACTTATTAACCCTAACCATTTAATTATGTTGGTGGCTGTTTTTGCCCCATTGACTTCCATTATATCCACATTTTTGAGTGTAAAGACATGAGAAAATACAATCATATAATCTATATAATCAATGTATAACAGCAGATTATAGTGTGTGTGTGCATAAATACACTTACTATGTTTACTATGTTCTGAGAGCTGCTTATTTAGATTTTCTCAAGGTAAGCATTTAAAAGGTATCTTTCTCTTTATCTCGGTCTCACACACCACACACCACACAAAACACAAAACAATCCTTATAAAAGACAGAAACTAAGTTTTTTTTTTCATTGCAACGTATGATCAACAGTAAAAATAAAACAAATTTACCCCCCCGTCATGGCTTTGCAATCAATAAATGACATTATAAATGAAAAGTTTGGCCAGAGTGTACTGTTTTGAAGCATTTTCCCAAAATAAGCATCAAAATAAGTTGTCACCAAAACTCATTCCATTTGCTAAAACACAGAAGGTTTGGGCCAAGTTAAGATTCAAATTAAGTCCAGAGTGGATGAAAACATCCCCAACAGCACATTTAAAAAAAAAAAAAAAAAAAAAAACACACACAAAACAAAATGGCTCTCTAAAGTTTGTTATTTGACACCAATTACTGAAGTACAGATAATTACTGAAGTGTTAAGTAGTTTTATTAAAATATGTAACAGTAAGCATAATTTATTTTTCATAAACTGCAATTGCATTTAGGCCAATATTAATCAATGTGGGACATTCAGTGTGCATTAGATCTGCATCTAAGGTTAAAAACACTTCTGCTGTGCAGTATTTCTAAATGATAAACAAACACTGTTAAATCATGAAATTCAACACATTTCTGAAAATGTGCATGATGATGGGTCTAGTAAATTCACCAGATGCATTCAAAAATAATAATAAATAAATATATAAATTTTTCTTTCTCCTCAGGCTTCAGTGCAGAGAACTCCAAATTTGTGCAAACAGGAGCTTCTGTTCAACTGGATTTACAGGCACAACAACTACCAGTGTTTGATGATTTTTCCTGGACAAACGATAAATCAGAAAATATAGTTAAATATTTTTATAAATATAAGGAGTTGAAACTTCACTCTTCCTATCCGAACAGAATAGAGTTTAATGAAACAAGCTTCTCTCTGACACTGAAGAACATGCAGAAGGTAGACAGTGGACAATACACAGCAAGAATAAGCGGAGAATCAAACAAAGATGTTGTTGTATACAGTGTGTCTGTTATGGGTGAGTGTCATTGTGCTTTGTGTATTTAGATTATAAAACTCATTTATGTTGAGTCCTTCACCTTAAACGTCTGTTTTTCTTAAGTCATTCAACGTCATAGAACTGTAAAGTATAAGTACAGTACAGTACATTCCATAAAGTCAATGCAAATGTGTGAATAGAGGCTAAATACCACCGTGCAGTGTAAATGAAGTGAAATGTGTGACAAGTTTGCCATGAATCTGTGATTGGTCTGATGTTTTGGCCGATTCTGATACTGATTACTTTGTTTTACTTTTAAAAGTTATAACCCAGAATCAAGTAAAATATAAGTGCATGAACAAGGTGTTTATTTGTTTTATAACTTTCTGAAGGGATATAAAAGTGTTACTAACTTGGGAACTTGATATAAATTAGATTGTTGAATTAGATTTTCAGATTTGAGGTAAAAACATCATGATCTGACTGTAGCTTTTTGGAATAATGTAACAAAGTCTTTGCACAAAACTAAACTAAACCAGCAGGCCAGCTGAATGAAAATACAAATGTACAACTATTGAGGCAGTAATTTTGGCCTTTTTTCATTCAACAAAACCCATTAAATATAGTACCCTGACTTTTAATAAATGTGTATATATTTCCTACTAACATTGTTATTTTATCAAAATTACAAAACACTTTTTTTTCTTTTCTTTTTTTAAATTATTTCTACCCTGAATGGCCATAATGTTGTACATTTCAGCATCTGATACTTTTTCCCATGCCTTGACAATGCATGCCTAGGAACTCTCTCCAGTTTTTTTCCTTACACTCATGCGTCATACCGTTATGCGATGCATTGAGTGTATGCTTGACTAAAAAGATAGGTCTTTAATCTAGTTTTAAACTGAGAGAGTGTGTCTGACCCTCAAACATTACCAGGAAGGCTATTCCAGAGTTTAGGAGCCATAAATGAGAAAGCTCGACCTCCTTTAGTGGACTTCGCTATTCTAGGTACTGCCAGGAGCCCTGCGTTTTGAGATCTTAAAGAGCGGGTTGGATTGTAACGAGACAGAAGGTTAGTTAGATAGACAGGAGCTAGATTATTTAAAGCTTTATAGGTAAGAAGTAATATTTTGTAAACAATACAGAACTTAACAGGCAGCCAGTGTAAGGAGGATAAAATTGGGGTGATATGATCATATTTTCTAGACCTGGTAAGAAGTCTGGCAGCTGCATTTTGTACCACCTAGCAACCACCTTATTATAGACTTATTAGAAACCACCTAGCAACACCTTAGCAACCGCCTAGCAACCACTCAGAACATGCCAACCATGCTAAAAACCTGCTAACCTATATGTACTTATCTACCTATGCCAACTGCTTCAAACTTCTTAAAAACTATTTCAATTATTTAATTTTTAAAGCTACTTTAAACTTTCAGACTAGGCTTTCTCAAGCCACCATAGAGTTTGTCTACGAACTTTACTTTTCTAGTTACATTTAAAAACTAGCTCAGGCTATTCCTGTATCTGAATCTTATGCAGGTGCGATTTCTGAGTGACTGACGAGTGTGCTTTGTGTGCTTCAGTGCTGCGCATTCAGTACAGAACAAGCTATTAAACTGACAGAAACACTATGCTACGCTATTTGAGAGGTAGTTGATAATATTGTGGCTTTTCTCCTTTATTATCATTAACAATTTATTATCAGCAGCACAAAACATACTTTGTGAGAGAATGTAAAAGCATTAATAGATTTTGGTAGCCCAACTAAAAAAATAAATAAAATAAAAAATCAATATCCCCGGGACGTCAGGCTACCGGATTTTGCGAGCTCTGATTTGCAATATGTTGCGTGGGTTGCAGAGAACTTTGGCTTTGTGTAGTTAATGCTGCAGACATAACCAGCTTTACAGACAAATGCGCACCACAAATCGCATGCAATTCATCGTTCAGCCCTATGTGAACGTCTCAGGACATCTACAGAGAATGACAGAGCTCCCAGATATCATTTTTAATAACTTCTTTTGTCTCAGGGGATTGGAACAACAGGAGTAATTAATAACATAATTTTCATTTTTGGGTGAACTAAACCTTTAAACAGGAGAAACTTTCTTTGGTTAGAGCCATAAACAAATCAGAAACTACCTAACTTTAGATAGAGTTTTCACTGATTGAATTAAGCAATATCGTACATAGCTTTCTCAACTTTAAAACATAAAACAACAAGTGATCAATTTAGTCTTGACAGTAATACAGAACTGAGAAGTATGAAATAAATGAAGGTCAGCATTTGTTGACTCCATCTTCAGCTTCTCTAGCCTTTGTTAACCTGTCGTTTACAGACAATCCATTATAAAATTGTTTGAGTACAGTTTGTGTGCTAGCCCAGAGAGAAACCAGCTGGTTTACAAAATTAAAAAAAACAAAAAAAAAAACAATAATGATCTGATTCTGAAATGAAATCATCATTGGTTGCTTCATTTACATGCATTGTTTTATTCACCTCAAATGTGTGTTTCAGACGCTGTGGAGGCTCCTGTTCTGACTAAAAACTTAAACAGTAATGAGTTCTGTACTGTCAACTTAACATGCAAAGCTCAAGACCTCATCATTAACTCTATCTATCAGAACAATACATGTTCACCAGAGGGAAAAATAACATCACGGGAGAACTACAATCTCACCCTGTCATTACACTGCAGTGAGGAATCGATCATCTGTAACTACAGCAATCCTGTCAGCTGGAAAAAAGACCAAATAGACTATAAACAGCTCTGTGTTAAAGATAAAGGTACTTCGCCAAACACACAAACACCACATTCAGAGTTCAAGTGAACATCTCTCAAAAGAAACAAATGGTTTAACAGCTGAATTGATGTGTGAATTCAGAATAATTGAACTGATAACCACTGCTCTTAATGATGAGTGTCTTCTTTTCCAGAGAACAAAAAACAAGAAGCCCAGTCATACCTCAAGTGGGTAGCTGTTACAGCTGCAATACCGATAATAATATTAGGGATAATAATAGTTTTAGTCTTTCTCCACCACAAACGTAAAACAGGTATGTCCATGTCCTTCTTACATATATTTTTGTATATAATAATAATAATAATAATAATAATAATAATAATAATAATAATAATAACAAAGTAAGCTGAAAAACAGTTTTTTTAAACAGAGCTGTACACTTTTAAAAGTTATTACTTTAATATTAAAATAATTTGGTTATTAGAGAATTCAGTAGAGAAAATACAGTTATTCAGTTGTTTAAACTACAGAGTCTAGATTTTAAAGATAGAGCTTTATGTTAAGATCCCATTTTGTTCAACTCAGTGCAGCCTGTTCATGTTTAAAATGTCAAATAGTTTGTATTATACTGTACCTACTGTAGGAGGACAAAACATTTGTTCTTTGCCGGTGTGAAAAAAGAAAGAATAGCAAATTATTCCAGAATAGTCAGAATAGGTATATAGCAAAAAACTAGTGCTCGGCAGAGATTAATCGCGATTAATTGCATCCAAATTGAAAATGTTTGTTTTGACAATTTACACACACTTACATAGAAACAAAACAATTTTGTTACATAGATATTGAAATGTATATATAATTTGTATCATATAAAATGTTTATATGATGCAAATTATATATACACATTTCAATATCTAAATATAAATAAACATTTTCTCAAATATATGCATGGCTGTGCATTACTAACTTTTTTTAAGGTAAATGGTTGCAAACAATTCATATGGCCTGAATTTAAACAAACAAATTAAATTTAGTAATGTTTGTTGTAGAATTCGACTGGAGGTTTTGGATACCAGAAAATAGACTTTATTCAACATAATAAAGCCGAGAGAGTGTAGAGCAGCTCTTCAGGACAACCTGGAGTCTCCCCTAGACAATCTAATGTGTCTGTGTTCTTCACAATTTTTATACAGATTTTCTCTCCCCACCTTCTTGTTTTAACTCTGACCATTTTAGGATGTTTTCTCTTTACTGAGAGGTTCAGTGTATCTTTAGGTGCTCATGTTATTCTGGGCCCTGTCCCCTACAATGCAAACACCTGTTTCCACACCAGTTATCTCTCCATAGATTCAATCCCTTCTGAGTGTTTACATACATTGGCATGTTGGTACATTAATTTTATAATATGTCACTCACTCTCCTGATAGCCTCTCACAGATATAACTTCATATGTGTGTTTTACATGTACACTCACTGTTTTACATATTAACTCATTCTTCAGCAGCTCCTCACAATGATGACCTCACACATTCCTCAGCAGAACACCCATTCAACAAACAATCAGCTGTCACCTTTCTTCTCAAAATACACCAAAAGTTGTCCTTTTTCCTCAAAATACATGTCTATACATCTCTAGATGGTTATATAGGTTGACATGGTTACTACACACTTTTAAAGAATAAAAAATCTACTTCATGTTCAACTTAATCTGTGTGTTTAAATTCAGCTTATATAAATTGTTTGCAATTTGCAATGAACTATTTTTTTCAGTTTGTGTATTTATATATACATAATAAATATACCAGTATATAAACATTTCAAAAAGTTTGGATGGAATTAAAATCGCTCAGCACAGAAAAAAAAAAAACCGCAGTACAAAGAATTACTATGTAATGTAACATGTTTATTTATGACTGAAATTATTTACACTTCACATCATTTGAGGAAAAAAACTTGCAAAAAGTATAATGATACAACTGAAACCGTTTAAAGCAGTTTGAAACTGACATTCAATATAATAATCTCTTTTTCCTTACTAACTGCATGCTAAACTTAATTTACTTAAATACAGTTAGGTTTTTACATATATAATAATAATAATAATAATAATGTTATAATATTTTTTTTCCCCTGACTTGATGTTAATATATTGGTGTACATTCTAAAACTTTTAGGCACTCAAGATGTCAATGGTACAGTCTATGCTCAAGTTCAGGTAATCTTTAAATTACTATTCATATGCATGCAGATATCATGGATTTGTTGTTGTCATGCTAGTCTTATAGTTTTCAGTCATGTTAGATCTCAAAATACATCCTGCAAACCCCTTTCCTGAATATGTGGTCATTTATTTTTCTTGATGTTTAAGATTCAGTCACACAATGCCTCCATCTAGAAATAAATAATATGAAAAAGAAGCATAACCATATCAATCAACATAACCATATTAATGTCAGTTACAAATAATAATATGAATAATAAAAAAGATAATTGTCATTTCATTTGTAATTAATTCTTCTCAATTACTTCCTCTGATAACAATTTATTAAATGACACTCACTGATGATCAATTTGTTTCTCTTGCTAATGCAACTATTTGAAATAATACAAAATCCTCAAATGTAATATATATATATATATATATATATATATTTTTTTTTTTTTTTTTAATGTAACATTCAAACATTTATAACCATTATAAATATCAAGTAACGTGAATATATTGATATTTAGCACAATTGTACAGGCTGAGGCTACAACTAATTCTTAGATGCAGATTAAACAATCTATTCTCTATTTTATTGTAATATAGTAATACACTGTAATAATAATCTATAAACTTCTTTGTCTTTGAAAAAATGTGCTGATTGTAAATTTATTATAAGAAAAGTATAAGTAAATAAAAGTCAATCTTTGTTAACTCACAGTATATAAATGTTAACCACTTTTAATTTTAATAATGCATAATAATTTTGTAAACTATGATTAATAAATGCTGTACAATTATTGTCCTTTCTTTTCATGTTAGTAAATATATTAGCCAACATTAATGTAACAGTATTGTAAAGTGTGACCAAAATCAGCACATTAAAATGTCGAAATGTTATTATCAAATTATAAAAATCTAAGTTTCAAAACAACTGAGTTATTAAAACAACCTAAAAATACAGTAGATGTTTTATAATGTAGCATGCACAGCTTGATCATGATCTCTATCAGAATGTTCAAGACTTTTGTATATTTTAATAAGTATATTACTATTAATTTGTGACAAAACAGTATAGATAAATAAAATTATACAATTATAAAATTTTCAGGGTCAAGAAATGCAGAAGATCAACAGTGACGCCCATACTTATGATACTCCAGAGAGGGTGAGAATAATCTAAAGCTACAGTAACAGACAAAGATTATAAAAGCCTTACAGGAACACTCAACCTTTTTTCTTTTTTGAAAAAGGCTCATTTTACAAGTTAAACAGTTGACATGAACCATTACTGAATCCATTCATCCAATTTCTTGTTCTGGCGGGGTCACTTTTAGCTTAGCATAATGAATTGAATTGGATTTGCATTTAGCATTAGCATTTTGTTAAAAAAAATAAATTAATTAAAAAAAAGATTTCTGTAGTTACACTGTGTAAAAAAAACAAACGCACAATAAAAAGTACTATTTTCTAGGCCAAAATTACTAGGAACTATACTCTCATTCTGGCGTTATAATCAATGAACTCTGCTGCTGTACCATGGCTGCACCAGGCGGAGTGATATTATGCAGCGCGTGAGAATGGGCTGTTTTCAGAGGACACCTAAAAAAAATTATCTATAAAAAGATTATTTATAAAAATGATTAAAAAAAATGGTCAAATCCGATTCAATTCATTATGCTACGCCAAGTTAAAAGTGAGCCTACCAGAACAAGAAATTGGACAAATGGATTCTAAAATGGTTCAGGTCAACTGTTTAACTTGTAAAATGAGTTGAACTTCTTTTAAAATGCTTGTTGTATATACTGTAGCTTAGTCAATGTTTTTAATTCTTTATTTAGTGTAGTATTTATTAGCAGAACTGTTCATGAGTGCATTTGTAATTTTTATGTGTATTTTATCAGCCTCAAACTCAGACACCAGAGGAAATGGAAGTCAACAACCCCACCACAACTTACTGCACAGTAGGACAACACCAAAAACCTGCAAATCCCATCGAAACAGAGCATACTATTTATTCATCAGTGTGCAAACAACCACCAAAGAAACAAAATGACATTTCATCTGATGACACAGAAAATTAAACTGTGCCTTTTTGTCACATGAGGATGTTGTCACAAGGGTTGATCACAAAATGACATCACACTCTTGCTTTCCCAATCATAAATGTATATGGTAGAAATAAAAAGATATATACAGTATTCTAGAATCCCATTATGAAATTCAACCAAGACTTTGTCCAGTTAAGGTGCATTTTAGACTTTTATACTTCATATCATGACATTTTTTGCACATCCCATCCTAAATATTATTTCCACACATGTTAAATAACTTCCAAAAATAGCCCCATTGTCAGTATTATCAACTGTAAACTACCTGTCCAATCTTCCCTCATAAATGTAGTAAATAATAATGTATTAGTATTACTTTCCCTTTTCATAGTTAAGATTTCAGATTAGATAGTTATGAAGCCAAACAAGCTAATGTAGTAAAGGTAAATACAGTATTATTTATCTCTACAGCTCAGAAAAAAAACAAATATATATATATATATATTAGTTTTTAAATTTTTTGTTTGACTGATAACCACCAGATGGCGACATTTCGTCTTATTTCTACCACATGCATTTGCTCAACATTCTCAGGTAAAGAGAAAAGGAAACTTCGAAAAACTCAAATGTGCTTTGTGCAACAGACCTCAGACAAACAGTCACTTAAAAGATCTTATTGTGTTGTTATTACTATTATAACTAATAACACAACAAAAGCGCATCTTTGTAGTGTAAAATCTAACAAAACCATAACGAAAACAGTGTTACTCACGTGTAGAAAAACAAAGAAACCGCAGAATCCGTTTTTATGGCCTTATACTTCCAGTATTAGCGTGGCTCCATATAATCCTCTGACATTTTCAATTCCTTCTTTGGCTGTGTCTTTCATTCCAGTCTTTCCACAAGCCTTCCTCTTTCTTTCAGGCTCTCTCCCATCCCATAATTTGCGGACACGCCCCCTTTTGCTGATTGACTTTTAACTGAAAGCCACAAGATCTGATTGGTTCAAATTCCAACCTACTTTTTCCCCCCTTCCCCTATTCTTTTTCTTCCTTTTTTCAGCGAGTGTTCAATGCAATTTGACTGATAACCACCAGATAGCACATTGTTTGTAGGTACATTGTATTTAATTTCTATGCTACATTTCTCATTTGTTTCTTTATTTTATTTTTTATAAATATGTTGTTTAAACGGCGTCACGTTGGCGCAGTGGGTAGCACGATTGCCCTATTTTTTCAACATGCGTAAACGATAGACTTAAATTTTCACATAGAACTGTATTGAGACACATTTAAAGCCATTTGAACATGTACTGTTATCCCATCAATAGTTGCTGTATGAATATTTTACTATATATGACCTTCATAGAGGATCGAAACATCATACTGTACCTATAATTAAATATTCATACAGCAAGTATTGATAGTGTGCAGGATTGTTTGTTTGCCTTTTGCACATTTTCACATGTTGGTTTTGTCCTCATGCACTTATCTTTGCTTCAAGTGTGCTGAGATTACTTGATCAACATGTAATCACATGAAATCTTTTTTTCATGCTACAGTACTTGCCCTGCTTTTTTAGGTTGCCTATTATATTTTAATACTTATTTCTTACTAGTACCAGTTGTTTTTTTTATATTGCCTACCTATGAGATAGTATTTATGTATTAGACTTTTTTTATTAGGCATAAACATTTAGAAAATTGAAACGTGTCATTTAGTTATTTAGCTAATGTTGAGACCAGTGTTTATAAAGAGCTCTGCTCTTACGTATATAGATGTACATGTATGAATGCTTGCAACAATAGAAATAAAATCTAGGTTATGACAAATATTAATTAATATAGCTTTTTTTCTCAACAGTGCTGATATGATCTTTTAAACTAATTGAATATTTTCTGTAAACTTCATATGGACTAAATTGTAACAAACTGTTGCATGTTCTCCCCGTGTTTGCATGGGTTTCTTCCGAGTGCTCTGGTTGCTCCGGGTGCCCCACAAGTCCAAAGACATGCGGTATAGGTGAATTGGGTGGGCTAAGTTGTCCGTAGTGTATGTGTGTGAGTGAGTGTGTATAGATGTTTCCCAGTGATGGGTTGCGGCTGGAAGGGCATCCGCTGCATGAAACATATGCTGGATAAGTTAGCGGTTCATTCCGCTGTGGCAACCCCAGATTAATAAAGGGACTAAGCCGAAATGAAAATGAATGAATGAATGTAACAAACTGTACGACAATTTTTGTTTTTAGTGAAGTGTTTTTATTCATTTTCAATGTGTGTGTGTGCATGTGTGTGTGTGTGTGACTGTTTTCATGATGTCAAAGAACTGTTTCTGTGTTGCATGTAAATTTCAGCCACCGTCTTTATTAATAAAATTCTTAAATTACATTTGTATTAATTTTTCTCCTTGGAAATCATCACAATTTAGATACGGTTTAACTTTAGAAGCTGTTATATTCACAGACTGTTTAAACCCCTAATAAAAGATTTTTTTGCATAATAAGTCCCCTTAAAGTTTTGAAGGAAAGGGCTGATTTAATGGTATCTGTGTTTTGTTCTACACTGTCTGTACATTTATAAACTGTCTGTTTGACTGCACTTAAAAAAAAAATTGATCTATAAGGCATGACAACATATGTTTTTATGTTAGCCATGATTAATTAAAGTTATTTATGGTTCAGTGTTTTACATTAAGTAATACACAGTTTTCTTGTTCAGGTTAATGTAATTTAAGGTAAAATGACTTCATTTTATTCAACTTATTCAAATTAAGGCAACAATGTTATATTTTAGTGTGGTTTTAACATGCAGAGAACTGTAAAAATATCTGTAAATTAGCATTTTTCCATATTTTCTGATTCATGTTTTTATTTTTACTTCATTTATTTATGCTTTTGAATTGCATTATGGGACCTTGATCTTTCTTCCAACAACTTTTAACCTTGAAAGGTTTTTTTTTTTTTTTTTAAGTGGCTTTTATTAACATTTTTAATAGTTTAAAGAGATATACTGTCTGGTTTGGTGTTGTGTACAAAAACCTAGTAATAAACTGCCAGTCCATTTTCTGTTATTTTACAGACTTATTTCTCTAAATATTATTTCTTATACATTATATTATTTAAGGGGCCTCACGGTGGCGCAGTGAATAGCACGTTCGCCTCACAGCAAGAAGGTCGCTGGTTCGAGCCTCGGCTGGGTCAGTTGGCGTTTCTGTGTGGAGTTTGCATGTTCTCCCCGTGTTGGCGTGGGTTTCCTCCGGGTGCTCCGGTTTCCCCCACAAGTCCAAAGACATGTGGTATAGGTGAATTGGGTAAGCTAAATTGTCTGTAGTGCATGAGTGTGAATGGGTGTGTATGGATGTTTCCCAGAGATGGGTTGCAGCTGGAAGGGCATCCGCTGCGTAAAACATATGCTGGATAAGTTGGCGGTTCATTCCGCTGTGGCGACCCCAGATTAATAAAGGGACTAAGCCGGAATGAAAATGAATGAATGAATGAATATATTATTTTAAACTACTAAAATGGCAATAAAAGTCACTTTGTTAAACTGTAGAGTTAAATTTTCAACATTAGTCGACAGAGCAGAGATCAACATCCCATGATGCAATTGTAAATAAACGGAAGACACTCGTGAATCAGAAAAGATGGCAACATATTTTTACAGTGTGGGGTCTTTATCAGACGGGGATGTTTTGAAAATATTGCTAACAGGAAGTGTGTGGTTTCTGCAGTGTAACATGGGTGAACTGTGAAGTGGAACAGTTAAGAGCCCTGATGACATGAAATGAAAGAGAATAAAACTTTACAGGCTGTGGAAAGAACTAGAAATCCTTTGTAACAATTTTTCATGTCAAGTCACATTTATTTTAACAAACTAAAGTTTAACAAGGTAAATCTGCCCAATTAACAGTATCACATACTTGTAACTGACATTTCATCAGTGTAAGACAAGCTTAGAGGGATAGTTTGCAAAAATAAATACAAATTCTGTCATCATTTATTCACCCTTTACTTGTTTCAAACCTTTATGAGTTTCTTCTGATGAACACAAAAAGATATTTTGAAAAATGCTGGAAACCTGTAACCATTGACTTCTATAGTATTTGTTTTTCCTACTATGGATGTCAATGGTTAAAGGTTTTCAGTTTAATTTCACTTGCTCTCTGTCCTGTAACAATGTTCTGCAGGGGTGAAGGGTGACAGGTAGAGGTGCAGGGTTCAGTGGTGGGATGCGAGGGGAGTACCTTGGTATGGTTTCTATAATCTATGGCAGGGGTGCCCAATCCTGTTCCTGGAGATCTTCCTTCCTGCAGAGTTCAGCTGCAACTTTGATCAAACACACCTGTCTTTATTTGGAAAGTGCTCTTTCAGATCCTCCTTAGTTGGCTGAGGCCTTGTCCACACGAACACTAGTTTTTTCAAAACCGCACTTTTTTCTACGCTGTTTCACTGTTTGTCCACACGAAAAAGTGTCAGGTGACTGAAACCGATCCTTTCTGAAAACTCCTTACAGGGTGAAGTTTTTCCAAAACTCTGGGTACATGGTGTTCGTGTGGACGATACAACCATAGCTTTCGCCTCAAAATGTCACCGTTTGCGGTTTTCTCCTTTCTGATTGGCCAACACAGATGGGTTCATGGCAAACACGGAAGACAAAAATTAGCCAAAGTTCCTCACATTTGCGGCAAACGCAGGGCATGTTTTATGTCATTTGCCCACAGGATGGTAATTCACCTCTGTTCTCACATTGCATTGATTTGTATGCAATTTACCTGTGCAAATACTTAATCACTATGGGTGTGACGAGACACGAGATTGGGTTCACGAGAACGAGACAACATTTTTACACTATTTTAAAGAAATCAAGAAATCACAAAATGCAAAATAATTTTGGTGTTTTTTTTACCAACTTGTAATGAATTTACTTACATTTTAATGAACATGCGTATAATTTAATGTATGCAATAGTTTTATATTAGCTTACATTGAATTCTATGCAATGAACATGAAAACACTGCAAAATATTTGTTAATATTCATTCATTCATTCATTCATTTTCATTTCGGCTTAGTCCCTTTATTAATCTGGGGTCGCCACAGCGGAATGAACCGCCAACTTATCCAGCATATGTTTTACGCAGCGGATGCCCTTCCAGCTGCAACCCATCACTGGGAAACATCCACAAACACCCATTCACACACATACACTACGGACAATTTAGCCTACC
>CAIGQW010056815.1:3092318-3107161 GCA_903798125.1 Danio choprae
CCTTTAATGCAAAACATAGTCAGTGGTCAACAATTACAGCAGTTGTGTTATGTTTGTGATTGCATTTGGTTTACCTGAAACTTCTACCCATCATCTCCTTGATAAGGAAGTTCATGGTTAAATCGACATTGGTTTCGCTGATGCTCCTCAGTGCCAGTCGAATGTTACCCACTAATGTTTGTCCACTGAGGGTTTTCAGGATCTTCAACACACTTTCATCTGAAAGGTCTCCATCCTCCATTCTGCAATATATTTACAAGTCTGCTTTTCTAACTCCTCACTTTAATCATGATGTAGCATGAAAATAAAGCTTTCTGTAATGTTATGGCTAAATTAAATGTAGCTGACCTTATAGAATGTCATTTAGTGCCTAAATTAAACGTTTCATGAGGTTTTGTTGGATCTATGAATATAAACATAACCAATAAAACATTACGTCAAATAGCCCACGTCCTTTTTCTTCCTCAGGGCTGATGTCAGGAAATCAACATCAGAGTCAGACATGGAATCAACCTTCAACCTTCAAAAACACAAAACAGAAACTAGCAAGTCTTAACTTTCATTAAACAAGCTTCACATTTTAATGAGGAGATATGACGAGAGAAAATAATGAGAATACATAGATAGACAAGGTTTTTAGAAGATGATGGTACAGTAATGCATTTTTTTGGACACTACAATAAATTGAGTTCCTTGGAAAGTTAACCAGTTACATTCATTCATTCATTCATTTTCTTTTCGGCTTAGTCCCTTTATTAATCTGGGGTCGCCACAGCGGAATGAACCGCCAACTTATCCAGCATATGTTTTACGCAGCGGATGCCCTTCCATCTGCAACCCATCACTGGGAAACATCCATACACATTCATTCATTCATTCATTTTCATTTCGGCTTAGTCCCTTTATTAATCTGGGGTCGCCACAGCGGAATGAACCGCCAATTTATCCAGCATATGTTTTACGCAGCGGATGCCCTTCCAGTTGCAACCCATCTCTGGGAAACATCCATACACACTCATTCACTATGGACAATTTAGCGTACCCAATTCACCTGTAGCGCATGTCTTTGGAATTGTGGGGGAAACCGGAGCACCCGGAGGAAACCCACGCCAACACGGGGAGAACATGCAAACTCCACACAGAAATGCCAACTGACCCAGCCGGGGCTCGAACCAGCGACCTTCTTGCTGTGAGGCGATTGTGCTACCCACTGCCCCACCGTGCTGCCCCAACCAGTTACATACACTTTTAAAAATAAAGGTTTTTATTAGCGTAAAGAAAGATTAACATTCACAGACATGTTTTTACTGCACAAAAGATTCGTCAATGTCAAAAATGTTCCTTTGTTTTTTAATCATGTGCTTCACCAAGAAAAAAATGGTTCTTACCAACTTTAAAGGGAGAGTTCACCCCAAAACAGTAATTACCGTATCATTTAATCTCCCTCATGGTTTTAAATCTTTCTTGTGTTGAACACAAAACAAGATATGATAGGATATTTGAAGAATGCTGGTCGTGCGACCTATCGACACCCATAGTAGGAAAGAAAAATTAACTATTGAAGTCAATGTGTGCCAGCTACCAGCCTTTGTTGTAATATCTTTTTTTTTGTATTCAACGGAAGAATCTCAAAAAGCTTTGAACAAGTGGATGATAAAAGATGAGTAAATGATAAAAGAATGTTCTTTTTTGGGTGAACAATCCCTTTACAAAAATGTTATTTAGATAAAAAAGCTAAATTGCTCTTTAATAAAACTTCCTTTCTGAGTGCAGGGTGCAGCACAGTAAAAAATGCTATTTAACAGTTGCTCGCAGCATATAATTTATAGTTGTTTTCTGTTTAGGCTTTGTTTATGCAATTTATGCTTTGAATTTGCATTATGGGACCCTGATCTCGGATCTTTTGATGTTGAAAGTGACGTTTATCTTTGTTTTAGTAGTCTGAAATGATATATTGTCTAGGCTAGTTATACAAACGATGGTACAAAAAAAGAATAATGAGCTGGCAATAGTCTTTTACTTGACTTAAAATGAGTAATCTTGTTGACTTAAAATTATTAAGTAAGTGAACAATCTGCATAATTATAAAATTAGGTTAAGTCAACTTAACAGTTTACTCACTTTTTTACTCACTTTTTACAGTGTCATTGTACAAAACTTTGGAAGCTGAAAAAAGCAAGACTACAATTTAACAGTGAATTTTACTGAATATTATCTGAAACAATTATATTCATTCATTCATTCATTTTCATTTCGGCTTAGTCCCTTTATTAATCTGGGGTCGCCACAGCGGAATGAACCGCCAACTTATCCAGCATTTGTTTTACACAGCGGATGCCCTTCCAGCTGCAACCCATCTCTGGGAAACATCCATACACACCCATTCACACTCATGCACTACGGACAATTTAGCCTACCCAATTCACCTGTACCGCATGTAAAAAAGAACATACCGCATGTACAGGTGAATTGGGAGCACCGGGAGGAAACCCACGCCAACACAGGGAGAACATGCAAACTCCACACAGAAACGCCAACTGACCCAGCCGAGGCTCGAACCAGCGATCAGCGACCTTCTTGCTGTGAGGCGAACGTGCTACCCACTGCGCCACTGTGAGGCCCGAAACAATTATATCTTGAATCAAATTGAGGTGTTATATATAAACACACAGTTGAAGTCAGAATTATTAGCCCTCCTGAATTATTAGCCCCGCTGTATATTTTCCCCTAATTTCTGTTTAATTTCTAATCACTGATTTCTTTTTTTTTTTGTCTTGATGACAGTACACAATAGTTATTTTTCAAGATGCTAGTATTCAGTTTAAACTGACATTTAAAGGCTTTCATTAGGTTAACTAGGAAAGTTAGGGTAATTAGGCAAGTCGTTGTATAATGATGCTTTGTTCTGTAGACAATCCATAAAAAAATGCTTACGGGGGCTAATAGTATTGACCTTAAAATGTTTTTTTAAATGAAAAACTGCTTTTATTGTAGCCGAAATAAAACAAATAAGACTTTCTCTTCAGAAGAAAAAATATTATAGGAAATACTGTGAAAGAAATCCTTGCTCTGTTAAACACCATTTAGGTAATGCTTGAAAAAGAAGAAAAAACTAAATTCACAAGAGGGCTAATAATTCTTCATCTTCATCTATATATATATATATATATCCTGTCAATTACAAGCCATAAGGCAACTTTATAGGTAATTTCTTTAAGAGATAATTGCTTACAGTGCACCATAGTCTTGTGAGAACATACTTAAACCATAAACACTTACCATAAGTTTGCACACTTGTAAAGTGCAGGATGAAGCACCTTCAGATCTTTTGCTTTGCACTTCACTTCCATACTGACAATCCGTGAAGAATCCTGAAGACAGTACATCACAACCTGGCAGTCGATCGCTCTCAAAGACCAGTGTATGTTAATGCCCGAACGCTCCCACAGCTTCATGACTTCCTTCAGTGTGTCGCTATCATGGAGCTCATACAGGCAATGAAGAATGAAATCACTCATGTAGCGTGTATCCATGATGTTCTTTACTAAAACCTTGCTGATCCATTTTGTTAGCGTTGCACGGATTGTGGTAGGCGTCGACTTTGAATGGTGGATTAATCGGCTTACTTTCCTGTTCGAAAGACCAAAAAGGAACCTAATGATTGGTAATAGATGCTCACTGTGCCTGCCATTGCCTGCTGATTCCAGGAGTTTCTTGACTTTTATTTTGGCTTCCGCCTTATCTGTTAGCATGTAGAACAGAGCGCTGAAGAACTCCTGAAAGCTGAGGTGCATGAAACCGAACATCTCCTTCAGATTAGTTCTCTCCTGATGGCGAAAGGTGCACATGAAGGGAATGTTTGGTAGATGTGAGATTGCTTTAGGAAGATCTTTTCTGGAAAACAGTATTTGACGTTTTGGTGTTGCGCTCTCTGCAAGCTGACCCAAGTTTTTCATAAGGTCGAGCTCCTCATCTTGACTCAAATCGCAATGATGCTTCAAGAGCGTGAGCACAAAATCAACAAATATTGACGTGGTGGTGGTCAGCTCGCTAGTTACCACACCATCCTTTCCTTTCCTCTTAAAAATCGTGCAGATAATCCAGCAGATGACAGGAATGAAGCAGGCAGTGAAGAGCATCTCGTGCATCTTCACCTGATCGTACACTTGACTGGAAAACTCTTCATCCTCAAAGAACTTTCTAAAGTATTCACACACTCCCTTCTCGGAAAATCCCATGATCTCCATGAAGCACTGAGGCTTTTTCAGGATGATCTCCAGTTTGTCTACAGCTGTGGATCTTGTGGTGACCAGCAGAAATGAGTCTCTCATCATTCGTCCTTTCAGAAGAGAGCAAACAATTGCCAACGGATGGGATTTTATATTTGGTTTTGGTGGTAAAGACTCATTCGATGCCGAAATCATGAGTTCATCAAAACCATCAATGATGAACAAGACCCTATCAGGTTTGTCTTTTAATATCTGAGCAATCTCATTTGAAGTTAAACTGCAATTCAGGAGATCCACCAAGCTCATCATGTCACCTGAGATCCCACTGAGTTGCTTGCATCTTAGATGAAACACCACATCAAAAAGTCCAGCATAAAGCTCTCCAGAAGCCCAATCCAGAACGATCTTTTGCGCAGTGATCGATTTCCCACTTCCAGAATCCCCCTGGAGGATCACAGCTCTTGGAGTCACTCTTTTAGAGCCGTTCTCTGGGCCGAACAGCTGATCCAGGCTGATGTTTTGGTTTCTCTGATAGGTTTCTCTGGTGTTGAAGAATCGGTCTCCTCTAGAGCGCATCTCATTCTCGCGCTCATTCTTCTCTCTGTGTTTCTGAACTATCAGTGGCTCTATGTAACGGTCACTGAGCAGCACCTCTTCGCCAGCACGGGAAGTGTATTCTGTAATGTAGGCATACTCGGACAGCAGGGAGTTTTTGTAATCAGTGATCAATGTGCTTGTATCTGCAAAAAATAAAAATGAAAAAAAAAGGTTTCATTGTATATGTTACATTTTGTTGACCAAATATATTGATAATTATCACTAAATAGTAATTATTCGAAGGCTTTTTTATGCACATTTTGTTAGTAAAAATATATTTTAGTTAGTTTTGTAATATAATATAATATAATATAATATAGGGGGCAGAACCGTGGCGCAGTGGGTAGCACAATCGCCTCACAGTAAGAAGGTCGCTGATTCGAGCGCCGGCTGTGTCAGTTGGCATTTCTGTGTGGAGTTTGCATGTTCTCCCCGTGTTTGTGTAGGTTTCCACCGGGTGACCCGGTTTCCCCCAGTCCAAAAACAGAAGGTATAGGTGAATTGAATAAGCTAAATTGTCCGTAGTGTATGTGTGTGAATGAGTGTGTGTGGATGTTTCCCAGTGATGGGTTGCAGCTGGTAGGGCATCCGCTTCGTAAAAACATTTGCTGGATAAGTTGGCGGTTCATTCCACTGTGGCAACCCCAGATTAATAAAGGGACTAAGCCGAAAAGAAAATGAATGAATGAATAATATAATATAATATAATATAATAGACTTATTTGTCCTTGCAATGGGAGTACAACACAACTGTTGGTGGTCTTCTCAGCAAATGTACAAATAATTATAATACAATAAAAGAGCAACATAGAAAATATTTAATAAAGATGATCAAAAAAGAAAAACAGAGTAAACATTGCATTAAAGTTAAAAATTTATTATTTTTTGATTTCATATAGTAAGTTTTTAGTTATGATACTCCTAAAATCATTCCGCATAAATCTGCAGATTTTTTACAAGATTCTCAGCAGAAATAGCAAAAAATGTCCACAGATTCTGTCTGGCCCTAACTATGGGGTACCGCATATTACCTGTGACTTCAGCTGCAGGTTCTGTAATGGGAAAAATAAAGCATATTATTAAAAAACAAACAAACATATAACAAAATTCTTTGGTAATCTGTGATTTTGTACTGACAACAGATGTAATAGAGCTGTGTTCTCCTGTGGAATCTCCACTAAAACAGCAGACACATTTACTCACCAGGAAAGTAATTATTAGAAATACTAATATTTCCTGTGACCATTGAGTTAAAAAACACAGGCGCTGAAACATTGCTTCCATTCTGAGCAGAGATGGTGATTTTAGAGACTCCATGAGGCTCCGCAGATCCCACATTGTCTTGACACAAACAAAAGACAGGTCATTAAGATTTAGTTTTTTTTTTTAGCTGATTAAGCAAACTGACTGAGCTTATAACAGAAATATCATTATCAGTGTTGGGGGTAACGCAAGTTACATAATAATATTATTTTTCTAAGTAACGAGTAAAGTAATGCATCACTTTTAAATAATAATAACATTTGAGTTACTTTTTAGTTGAATTAATGAGCTTTTAAAAAATAAATTGCTGAATTCAAATGAAAGTAGTCACAATGAATCATGCAGTCAATGAGAGAATGTGTTGTCTCAATGAACAGTGATTTTACTTAAGGCAAATTGTACAAAAGTAGCAAACACATTTCTTCAAACTTTCAATAATCTGTTATTACGGCATGTATAGCTGGAGTAAGGAAGTTCACAGATATCATATTATTCTAAAACAAAATGATGTGTTTTTTAAAGGTAAATTAAGGTGGTGTATGCTATACGGTGCATTGTTAATAGCAGAGCTCCTCTATTACAAAGTTCTGAAAGAGATCAAGTCTCAGCCAGGTAATAAAAAGTAATGCAGAAGTAACTCAAAAGTAACGTAACATTACTTAACATAAAAATTAACTAAGTAATGCAACTAGTTACTTTTTTACGGAGTAACTCAATAACGGGGTGCGTCAATTGCAATGCCTTACTTTCAAAAGTAACTTTCCCCAACACTGATCATTATATATCTTTAGGAAAATCCCTCCTTAGCTAACTGGTGTGTTTAAAGTTTAAAGTGTGCTGGAAATTACCATAATTAGACATGTCCATCTATGGTTTTACAATATGTCTGTGGACTTCTCTAATCTGAAATGACCAGCTCAGCCTGAAAAAAAAAGCAGATATCATGTTAGTGTTAACAATGAGAAATTATATTACAGTTTGTGTTCAATTATTACAGGAGCAGTAGATGAAAATGAATTTATGTACTACATTTACATTTAGTCATTTACAGTAGCAGACGAAATACTCGATACTTAATTAAAATACTATAATACACACACTAGTGAAACGTCAGTTGATATCTAGAGGCATTTTTACCTGAAGTTTTCTTGGTAGGCTAATGTACTTGGTTGATTCAGTAATGCTAATAATTGCGACATTAGATTAAAAACAGGTCATTTTGATGCTTTAGGTAATTATATTGTAATAATTAGAAACTTGTCAGCTACTTAACCACAATTAGTTCCTCACATCATCACAACGCTTACATTATCTGACTTCAGTTAACTATAATTACGTCCGTAATCAGCTAGCAATGTTATAACATGAAGCTAATTCTTCCGAAGCACTATTAGTTTTGCCGATTTTATATATAGTACGAGTATAACATTAGGCCTATTTACATATATTTAAATTACATTTATAATTCAATTACATATATAAAAATATCTATGTGAATATCTAGCTTCCATAAAAAAAATTGGTCATATAGACTACATTTTTGCTACAATAAGAACACGCTAGATTACTTGTATTGAATTGCTGACATCAACGAACTTTTCCTCATGATTAACATGTATTGAAAAGAAACGAAAGCATGTCCAGTTAGGTTTGTGGGACGCCCTCTGCCGGAAGTAACACATTGTGGTTGTGAGGCTGACCACACAAGCATTTCCGTTCCCTTCTATAAATATCTGTGCGTATCTTACTTTGTCTATTAGGTTTCATTTCAGCATTGTACTGTATCTGTGTGAGCAAATGAAGAATACTAGAGCAAATTATATAAGTATATATAAGTATATTACTTATTCAGAGTAATATAAAAATAGGTAATTACAAACTAATTCAAAAAGCAAGTACAAGTCAACAATTTAGCATTTTAAGTCTAAATGAGAACCTACATTTGTAATAATCACAAGTCCCAACAAGATTGTCTGAAACTTCGTACCTGGAGCTTGAACATCACTGTGTAGTCCTGGGAGTTTGTACAGAAATGATGATGCCATTCGAGGAAAGTATACTTTCGCTTTTTATTTGACAATGAGATCCGCCCTGAGGGAGCACATTTGTATCAGCATCACGGATCGGAGTTCACGTACACGAAACAAAACTCGAGCAGGAGCCTGGTGTATTTTCACTTTTAATGTCTGTGTTGCATTCCTTACGTTGTGGAGACCAAATGTCCCCACAAACAATAGCAGTTCTTTTTGACCGTATGGGACATTTTCTATTTTGGTCACAGAATGAAGCATTTTGCAAATGTAAAACGTGAGGGTTGGGGTTAATGGGATAGAATATTCAGTTTGTACAGTATAAAAATCATTACGTCTATGGGACGTCGCTATATAGAGGCCCGTAGCCAGTCTATTGAAAGGGTTGGTTCTTTTTGTCTCAAAAAGTGGAGCTTTTTGCAGTTATTCACCTCAATTTCTATTAAGGTATGAGGTTCAAATACTGCATTTTAGTGGCATTTTAAGCACTGATCTTTGCTGCATTAGCTTGTCGGATGGTGATCATAACCACACTTTTTGATGCAACAAAAATATTTCCTACAATTTTGTCAAAGTGCCTACCATACTATTATACCTAACAGTGTTCATTTAGAAATGTGCATTTAAACTCTAAGTTATTATAATTTTATAAAAATGTTATGAGATTAGAATTTTAAATAAAAAAATTTGAATAAAGTAGTATGAAAAAATACTTAATTTTAAAATGCACATTTATCATCATGCATCATTAAAAAAAACAATTAGGAATCTGTTAAAACGTATTAATAACCGACTAAAAAACATATTAAAAACTGTAGCCTGTAGGTAAATAACAAACTGACCAGCTCATTTCCTCCGTCAGAATTTGTAAATTTAAATATTTAAAAATTACATTTGTCTTAAAGTCTTATATCAGTTATTTTCTCAATTTATGATGGCGTACTGTCAAAAATGGGACAAATGAGCTCATATAGGGGCCAAATTCTGGACTTTGTTAGTGGGGGGTGGGTCTTTCAAACCACCCGAACCCCCCCTGGCCTGATAGAGATAACTGTACAAGACTGTATGTGTGTGTACAGTATACATGTTTTTATATCCCAATGGGGACTTAAAATTGAATGCGCACAGACCCATAAGTGACCAGGGGGACCTGAATTGAGATCCCCACACTCACAAATGTGTATAAATCATAATTTTATAAAAATGTAAAAATGCACATTGTTTCCTGTGAGGGTTGGGTTTCGGGGTATGTGAATAGAATAGTGTTTACATTATAAACATCCTTACGTCTATGGAGAACTGTGAAGTAAGTGGCCGCTTAGGGTCCCAGGAAATCTAGAAGTTTGTATAACATAGTTTTCGATCATATTTTGTATGGTCAGGGTCTAACAAATCAAATTTGAATGTAATTACTACATCCAAGATAACATTTCCCCCACCCCCAATCATGGAGCAGTCCAGCAGTCAAATCAGATGAAGTTTTAATTTTAAAACAAAATAGTTTATTTGTTGTTTTTAGTTGTGAATTCATTTTAAGGCAACAAATCAGTTAAAATGTAGAGATTGCATTGAGATACACATGTAGAAAACAAGACTGATTAAAAAAGAGAAAAAAATAAATAAATACAAAAAAATTATAATAAAAAATAAAAGGGTGCATGCATATTAGGACTGTTGGGCCCCATGGATGGCATTGCTTAGGGGCCCCAAATCAATAAATCTGCCCCTGGAAGAAGCTGCTCTTTTTAGATCATTTCCAACATTTTAAGCTGGTGAATTAGCATAGCACAGGGATGCCCAAACTCAGTCCTGGAGGGTCAGTGTCCAGCATATTTTAATTCCAACTAAATTAAACACACCTGAACCAGCTAATCAAGCTCTTTCTACTATACTAGAAATTTCCAGGTAGGTGTGTTAAAGGTGCTGTATGTAAGTTTTTGACTCTCCTAAAGCATAAAAATACCATATGTTTGCAGATATTTAAGAAACATGCTAAGTGAACATTCTTGTTTATCTGAAAAACAAAGCTGAAGTCAGTTATTCTGCTTTGAAAATGTGTTTTCCGTGCTGGAACGACTGTCTTTGTTTTGGTTCTTTTAACCCGCTCAATGCCAGTTTAGCCAATTATATTTCAGCCCAGGTTGCTTTGGTGGAAATACAGCGCATTTCATTCATTCAGTCAGAAAGGATCTCAAAACATTCATCCATGACCGAAAGCAGACTTTGAAATAATACGCAGATTCAGTTCCAAATGAGGTTATTAATTAGCAAATAATATCAATATTACGAGCATAAACATTAGGTGAGCAGGTTACATTGTAACCCTGTCTTAACACCCTACGTGACGAGATACGCACTGATGATCAATTTGGCTGTTTGCACCAGACGAAACACAACAAAAAGTTAAATACAGCCATTCAGAAGCACTGAATATGCACTCACTCACGAAATTGTAAGGTTTATAATCTAATTAATACATATAAACCCTCTTTTACATTATTGAATGTACATGCTGAATCACTGATATGTGTTTAGTTCTACAGTTAAATTTTAAACGGTTTATTTTATTTTCAAAATCTGAGGTGAACTATCTGCTGCTGCTTTCAGTAGTATGTCATGTAAAACGCCATTCAAACCATTCAAACTCACATTGTTAGCATTTAACACTGAATAAAGCACATGAGGTTTACCTGAGGTGATCATTGTCAGTTTTCTGTTGTTCACCTGTGTGAAATAGAAGCCGTTTCTCATATATCAATTCGAGGTGTGGGTTAGGACAAAAATTCTGTTTAATATGTAAAATATTCCTTCTATCCGGTGCTGTTGCTTTAATTTAGAACAAGGTTTAAATCACTCGCTCCTGTCCTCAATCTGGCAACCTGCGTTTGTTTTGATCCAGGAGTGCAATACCTAGTTCAACCACTGGGTGTCAAACCTACATACTGCACCTTTAAAATAAGTTGGAGCTAAACTATGCAGGACACTGGCCCTCCAGGACCGAGTTTGGACACCCCTGGCATAGCACTTTTAATAAATGTTTAATTAAATGTTGTTGTTTTTTGTTGTTTGTTCTTTAACACTGTCTTTATCTGTCTAAATCAAATGAAAAGCAATTCCCGTACACTGCTTTTTAATTTAGTTTTTAAGTTTGGATTACACAATTTTGTCCCAAAAATGTGTAAAAATATGACAAAGCCAAAAAAAGATTAGATTTTCAATTTGCTTTCTTTATTCGCTATGTCTTTTATCACAAAGAAAGTCTCAGAAATGCAGACTAGTGTGTGTTTGGTATAGAAACTGTACACAAAAGCAAGGCACTATACTGTACATTTAAATTAATTTCTTCCTCTCGTCCATCATTTCATGCCGTCAAAACACAAAAAACGACGTCCCTCACACCCGAAGAACAAGAGACCATCAGCACCACAACCAACAGCCATTCAAACCAG
Source organism: Danio choprae (assembly GCA_903798125.1). Classification (NCBI taxonomy): domain Eukaryota; kingdom Metazoa; phylum Chordata; class Actinopteri; order Cypriniformes; family Danionidae; genus Danio; species Danio choprae. The sequence continues at coordinate 3,103,887 of CAIGQW010056815.1, forward strand.
AAAAACACACAGACGCAGCATGTAAACCCCTCATGATGAATCACAAAAGAATAATCCAACATACGTACACAACAACAACATGATTTGCTGCCGTTTGCTACAAAGTTTATACAATTTCCAATTATTCAGCAGACTTACCATACATAAACACACACACAGTAATACCAGAAACCATCGCAGATCTGCCTGAATGGGAAGCTGAGCGAATCGTTTGACTTCATGTACCTGATCATGTTGGTTATAGAAGTTACAGGGATATACGCACAGATCACAGACTTGAAACCATCATACATGAATGTAGTGAGGAGACGCACACACATAAACCCACACACATACACATACAGACATCACTTTCACAGACTGAATAAGTACATCGAAAGCGGACACCACAGCATGTGCATCTGTAGATCCTAAAGTGACCTTTAACCTGACCGTTTACCCTGTTCTCAGTGCACAGTCACCTCAGTGTAATGTTGAGGCGAGCGCAGAACCGGAGGCCATGGTGGAAATGGACAGTGATAATTCGTCGCCATGACGACGGCTGTCAGGTTTCTAAAAGAGTCCTTTGGCTTTTTTTAGGTTCACTTGCTTCCATCCAGGCAGAGCGTCAAACTCGTCTCTCTTTATGTCTAACACTCTCTGGAAACACAGCAAAATGTTGCAGTGAGAGAAGGCAGACGATAAAATGGCATAGAAGTGTTATATATTACCATTCAAACGTTTGGGATCAGTGTTTATTTTTCAAATGCTTTTCTGCAATCAATGATAATATGCAATCAGTCAATTGTTTAGTCTAGGGGAAGACCGCAACAGAATGAAAGAATAAAAAAAGAAAACAAAAAATCAAACAAATAAAAAAAATAAAAAACAATAAAAAAATAAAGTTAAATAAATAAATAAATAATAAAGGAAAATTAGTAAAGTAAAATAAATAAATGAACAATAAAGGAAAATTTGTAAAGTAAAATAAATAAATAAATAATGAAAGAAAATTTTTAAAGTAAAATAAATAAATAAAATAAAGGAATATTAATAAAGTAAAATAAATAAATAAAATAAAGCAATATTAATAAAGTAAAATAAATAAATAAAATAAAACAATATTAATAAAGTAAAATAAATAAAATAAAGGAATATTAATAAAGTAAAATTCATTCATTCATTTTCATTTCGGCTTAGTCCCTTTATTAATCTGGGGTCGCCACAGCGGAATGAACCGCCAACTTATCCAGCATATGTTTTACGCAGCGGATGCCCTTCCAGCTGCAACCCATCTCTGGGAAACATCCATACACACCCATTCACACTATTACACTACGGACAATTTAGCTTACTCAATTCACCTATACCGCATGTCTTTGGACTTGTGGGGGAAACCGGAGCACCCAGAGGAAACCCACGCCAACACGGGGAGAACATGCAAACTCCACACAGAAACGCCAACTGACCCAGCCGAGGCTCGAACCAGCGACCTTCTTGCTATCCACTGCGCCACCGTGAGGCCATAAAGTAAAATAAATAAATAAAATAAAGGAATATTAATAAAGTAAAATAAATAAATAACTAAAATAAAGGAATATTAATAAAGTAAAATAAATAAAATAAAGGAAAATTAATAAAGTAAAATAAATAAATAAAATAAAGAAAATTAATAAAGTTAAATAAATAAATAAGCTACATGAATGTTGGGGGAATAAGAAAATGCTAAACTGAAAGTTTATTTTTTCCCCTTTCAAACATTTATTCATTCTTGAACGTAGTTCAATCATTAGAAGCCAGTCAAAAAAATCAAATGCACAAATTTTCTAACGATCAGCCAATGATGGCATAAAGACAACTGACAGACAGCCTCTCATTAGCATGTTGAACTGAGGGGGAAAAAATATGGAACTATGTTCAAGAATGAATAAACGTTTGAAAGGGGAAAAAAAAACAAAAAAAAAAACTTTCAGTTTATCATTTTCTTATTCCCCCAACATTCATGTAATTTACTTCATTATTTACCTACCCGCACTATTAATTATATTTATATTTATGCAGGAATTTGAGGATTTGTATATACATTTATTTATTGGCATATTTATTTAATTATTATTTTATTTATGCAGGAATTTATGGATTTATTTACTCATTTATTTATACATTTGTGTATTTATTTATTTGTTGTTTTTGCAGGTTTCTTCCTCCATATTCCCTGACGCAAAACAATTTAATACATCATTGATTAATAAAAGACATAAAAGAAACACTGACCCAAATATTTTGAAAAAGAGTGCAGAAGTATACAAAGCATAAACTGACAGAAAAAGGAAAGAGAAAAGGATTACAGTAGCTCTGTGTCCTTGCTAGGCGCACTGAGTTTCTATTTAGCAAATGTTCTGTTCAAACAAAGCAATACAAAAATCCCTGTGAAAATAAATAATAATTTAACATTCATATCAAAATGAACTGAGTGGAAAAATCTAAATTCACTGTGGGCATGTCATCCTTGCTGTTTGTGCAGAAATCCAGATTAAAACTGATATGCACAGTTTTAAAACACTCTTATCACGGTTTAAAGTCCAGAGATAACAAACACAAGCCTAACATACATTAACCAACCTAATGGTGAGCGTTTGGGGCGGGAACATTTGTCTGCCAACCAATCACAATCAATTCACATTCAAACTGACTCTCTAATTTGATTCTCTACAGGACATTTATATCACAGAATGTATAAATGCAGTCCTAATAGACTAATAGATTAATTAATAATTTTTTGTTTTGTTAGATTATAGTAGATTGATATTAAAAGAATCAATCCAGAGCTTCTAAACAGCCAAAGTCCAACTTAAAATCAATCACTTTCAGTTGCATTATCACAGCAAATCCTTATCAGTGTGACACGGAGATATATTTACCTTCTTGTCCCATCACGCCTAGTTAGGACACTGTACTCTTAGAAAAACATTCTTGATGAAGTGGCTTGTGTGATTAAAAGGTTTGTGTGTGCACTGTGCATGCAGTTGTGATTGATTTGATGTGGGTTTTCCAAAGTGAGCAAGACCAGGAAGAAATTAAGTGTAAAAGTGAGGCTCAGGAGGCACAGTGCTTGAGTTGTTAGCATAGAAACCATCTATTCCTCTGATGGTCCATTTCAGAGATACTACAGTACTTACCTGCGCAGAATTCACTACAACCCCGCCTAAAACGGCAAAACATTTCATTCTTAGTATCTAGTCACATTATACAGTACTTGGTTAAGCAACCTACACAAACAAATTCATTTCGGCAAA
>CAIGQW010056815.1:3157036-3172655 GCA_903798125.1 Danio choprae
GAGGTGAGGGTACATTTTGGATCTCCTAGATAAACCTTCTATTGTTTTTATTATATTTTACCTGTTTTATGTGTATTTAAGTAAATTTTTTCATGAAACTATTAACTTAAAGACTCCAACTATACCTATTTCTGACTGTTTCTGTCTCCTGAATCATACATTTAGCTTCAATAATCATAATGATTAAGTCATCTATTGGTTAGCCTCTTGAGCTAAGGATGAGTGAAAAATACGTGTCAAAAAGTCTTTCGAGATCAAACCAGTAATCATGGAAATGTGAACAGTCAAAGAAGGACATGTATACTGTATATGAGTGATACTAGAATTGCGGGTACATTTTGGATCTCCTAATTCAACCTTCTATTGTTTTTTATTTTATTTTCCATTTGTATGTGTATTTAGGGATATTTTGTCATGAACATATTAAACTAAATGCTCCAACTATACCTATTTTTGACTAATAATCCTAAAATGATTAAGTAATATTTTGGTTAGCATCTTGCGCTAAAGCACAAAATGGTGAAAAAATTCAATTGTTATTTATCAACTCTATTAGTGGTTTAGAGAAGTTAACAATGACTTAAACGACAATTAGTAATAAAATATTCCCCATCACATTTAATCATTCTATATTAATAATGTATTCAGATACCCAGCCATAGTTTTTTATTCTTTCCCATAAATTACAAAATGAGAAGTTTCAGGGAGTTACCAACATATAACATGACATTGCAAATATGCCACAAAATGTATGGAGTCAATACAGGGCCTTATATACTTAGAGCATAAAATAAAAATTGGCAAATTTAAAATAAAGTATTAAGTAAAACAAATGTAAAAATAATGCAAATCTCAAAAACTTGAAAATTTTGGGGGGAAAAAATAAATAAATAAAATCAAGCATTGTAAAAAAAATCTAACATATTTGCAATTTTAAAATAAATATATATATAAATATTTGCAAAATATTTTTATCCAGCATTGCCTTTACAAAACCCCCAAAGGCAATTGCAATGGTAATTTTGAATAGCTTTTTAGACAACCGCGAGTTTGCGATGCTGTTTTCACTTTGCACTTCATCTTTCTGCCTGCTTTTGCTTCATTTTTGCTTAGAAATTCAAAAGGTTTAGAATGACATGAAGTAAACAGATGTGTTCCTATTTTTCTCTATAGGTTCTCTTCATGCCAAATGTATCTTCAGGCCAAACAAACTCAAAGATTTTGGGGATGAGAAGATGATATGAAGACTGCACTTAGCATTACAAAAAGTAGGAAATAACTTACGTAACAGCGATGACAACTTCTTCAGTTGTAACTGGTTGTGTCCGTGAACGGTCCTGTGCTCGTCTGAGTCTTCGCTCAACGGCAGCATTACGTGACCGAGGTTTAGGAACACTTCCATCCGAAGTCTTCTCCAGCTCCTGCAAAACAATAACACAAGTAAAAAAAAAAACTTTCATACAACTCATTCAATTTCCTTTGGCTTAGTCCCTTTATTAATCAGGGGTTGCCAAAGTGGAATGAAACACCAACCTATTCAGCATTTGTTTTAAGCAGCGGATGCCCTTCCAGCCGCAACCCTGCACTGGGAAACACCCATACACTCTTGCCTTCACACACATACACTACGGCCAATTTAGTTTATTCAATTCACCTATAGTGCATGTCTTTGGACTGTGGGGGAAACCGGAGCACCCAGAGAAAGCCCACGACAACATGGGGAGAACATGTAAACTCCACACAGAAACACCAACTGACACAGCCGGGGCTTGAACCAGCAACCTTCTTGCTGTGAGGCGACATGGCTAACCACTGAGCCACCGTGTCGCCCCACATTTACTCATTATTAATGTTTTTTAAAAATGTTTGTATATTAACAAATTGTGTGTGCTAGAGAGTTTATACCCTGAAGAGAGACCGCTTGGCTGCCACGCTCATTTTGGCACGTTCATCCATTTTTTCCTCATCCACTGTAAAGTAAAAAGGGTTAACTTAACATACTCAATATAAACCTTGTTTACATATGTTACTATGTCTAAATTATAGTTCCCAATATTCAATTCAAATGTGTTTGATTTTGACTCACAGTTTCCATGTTGAAGCTCTGGACTAAGACGCGACCTAAAGATGTAAGCACAAAAGTCTGAACTACGATGGTATGATGACAACAAAAAAGAAAATGTAATTACATAGACAGAACAAATGCAGATTATAGAAAGGACATTTATTACTTAATTCATAGGAAAGGCATAAAGCAGTGATAATTTACCACTACTGATAACAAATTGGTAGTGTCAGTTTTTTGTACCTATCAGACTCTAATCTTTCGGCTGATGTAATTGGCTGGGTTCTAAACCTCTCAGATGATTTCCTGTCATCACTAGGGGAAATGTAACGTCTGGGCCGACGCGCTCCTCTGTCCCGGTCAGGGCTGACCACTGGATCAGGCTCTATAGGAACCTGGTCTCCTTTAGACTCCCTTGGCAAAATAAAAGATGGTATTAGTTTAGAGCAGGGCCTCTAAAGCAACATTTAGGGGGAAACAACCTGGGACTTTCTCTGAGAAATTTTTCATGCTCCAAAAAAGGATCTTTAGGGAACCCATAGTTTTATCCAAAAAGGTTAGTCCAAATCCAATTGCTCCACATATCAGAGTGCTTAAATTGAGCAATAAAATCCCAAAGCACACAATCATTATTTTAGTCACCACTGATAATTATGCATTTGATGAACACAAAACCAGATTGGTTCCAGCAGTTGGATAACCTCACATCCAAGCAACAAAAACATCTGCTCACATAATTAGAGGTGGTGCGATAAAAGATTAAGTTTATATTAAGTGAATTAAATGCAAACTCAGTGTTAAAGCCATTAGTTCAGACTTGAGATGTTTCAGTAAATTCTGGTTAATTATCTAAATAAATTTCAGTAGGACTAAAACAGCTGAATTGTACACCAAAGTAAGTGTTATAATTTGAAGGTTAGTGGGTTTAATAATCATTGACAGAATCTTGCTTTAGCATGCTGGCATGCCAGTCCACATACAGCTCAGGTCTGCGTCCAGAAGCATTCTCCAGGTAGGAATGTCTCAGCTTTGCCACAGAAACTCTTGTGTCCAATGTGCCCATTTCACCATTGGCCACTCCACCCAGATCCAGAGTATGAGGCCCAGTATTCATCAACATAACAGACTCTCGACTGGCAGCACGCTCCAGACTTCGTAATGCAGCAGATCGTTGAGTTACTCCAATATCTGACATGGAGCGAATTCGTACCTTTGGCCTGAGGTCACCTGTATCCTGACTCACTCGATGCTGAGCTTGTGGGAGGGAGGAACCTTTCTGTAAGTAACCTCCTGCTTCCCCCAACCTATGATGTGCAAAATGCTGTTCATTGCTTGGCTGTACCTGTGTGGGAGCAGTGTCCATTTCTTTAGGTATATTCAATCTCTGCTTTCCTTTCTCAAGTGCCTCAACCTGATCCTGCACTACTTGCACTTCCCGTTCATCCAGCTGGCAAATTTTACGTACCCTACGTCCCTCCCAATCATCTTCGGATTGGCTTATCCTTCTTCGTCTAACATGCCCTTCCTCATTCTCTGATGGATTGATCCGTCGTCTTCTACCATGACTTTCTTCCACATCCTTTTGTAAGAACTTCTGGCCTTTATTTTCCTGTACCTCCTGACTGACCTTTTTAACACCCTGTGGTTCAACAGAATGTATAACTTGGCCTTTTTTTCGATCAACTTCCCATTCTCTTTCTTTTAATTCATTAACATTCTTCACACTTTCCTGTTCTATCTCTCCTAACCTGTTAGTATTCCAATTAGTACTCCCCTCCTCCCTTTTAATACCACTGACTTGCTTTATTTCTTCTCTTTGGCCAATCTTCCTTACACCGCGTTCTACTTCTTCACCTATCCACATCTTTGTTGTGCCATTATCTATTTCTCTTTTCTCAGGCTGACTTGTTCTTCGTTCATCACATCCTCTGTCTTTTAGAATACCAATTACCATTTTACCTGTTATCATTCCTCCTTCCTCCATCCGATTAATTCCTGTTTCAACATGCCCTTCCCTCCCTTCCAACTGGTGCAACATTCTTCCACTTTTCTCCTCTGTCTCATCTGAATGGCTAATCCTTCTGATTCTCCGACTTTCCAAACCTTCATCACTTTGGCCACGCATTGGATCATCCACACTTTTCTGTCTGCGTCGTATCTCTGAAGGTAGTACAGCCTTTCTGCTTTTAAGTAGCCCTTCTGATGGTGGATCAGTTCTGGTTGCTGATCGACCCTCTCTTTGAATTGGCTGAATGTGATCAGCGCTGGTTCTAAGTCTATTTTCTTTAACCTCTTTGTCAGCAGATGTCAAACTAGATACAGACATGTGGCCTTTGGGATCCAGTGTCACAGACCTGCCAAGTGGGGGTTCAGGTGCAAGGTGAGGTACATGAGAATTTGGTGGGGGTAGATGGCTAGATGCATGAGAAGGAATCGAGTGGACAGTTTGTCCATAGGCTGGAGGTAGTGTCTGGACTGGACCATACTGCAATGGTTGATTATGTCCATAATGTCCATGTGACAAATGCGAATGCAAGATATGTTCACGTTCATGTAGAGGTTTCTGAGTAGGTACTTGAGGTTGAATGGGTTGGCGAGGGTCCTGATCTAAAGGAACAGAGTGAAGGATAGCCCGATATTTTTGTACAGGCGGTGGGGCATCTCTACGACCAGGTAATGGCTGCTGGAGGTGAGGTAGTTGGGAAGGTCTGTGCATTTGTGATGGTTGTTGAGCATCATGACTTCCTCGCTTTGGCAAGGGTTGCTTCATTTGTCCAAGAGTGCTAGGGTGTACAACAGGAATCTGTTCATAGTTTGAAGGCTCTGCACTTTGTGCACGCTGATGATTTGCCATATCACCTGAAGGTGTGTGTTTTAAGGCAGGTGAATCCATACTGTGAGTGCGCTGGAATCGTGGGCGCTCTGCACTATGTGCCCTTTGTTGACGGGCATCCATTCCTTGACTCGGTTGTTGAATTGGGTGTTCGCTGCTCTGCGTTCTTGGCTGATTTGCAGATTGAGGCCGTGGAGCCAAATATGGAGGGGCAACTGTTGGATGACGCCTGATAGAGGGTGTATCTGGTCCTGAATCAGAACCTCTTCCTGATATGTCCTCCCTTGTCTGTCTCTCTCTTACTCTTACTCTTTGTTAATAGAGGAAAGAGAGGAATTAACACATATCAAATTCAAAACATGACATTGCATCACTCTGAGAGAAAACGTTTTTCCAAAAATCAAGAATAAGGACCACCTCCTCATCTTAAAACTGCATGTTTCAATTCTAAAGTTAGCAATTGGCAGAAATAGACAGGAAAAGCAAACAGATCATCATGTTCTTTTTTCAGATTAATTTAATCAACAGTTGGAAAGCTGGAAAGTTGGAAAGTCCAGTTATTTATAACCTTTCATTAAAAGGCAAATGTGCTCTGGTAACCATTTACTGACACCTTATCAACCAGCAGTGACTCACTGACACACAAATAACTTCACCTGTTATTATTTCATAAAGGGACAAATTGAAAAGGGTTGAAACCAAGGTTCACTGTTAGGAGCTGGTCATATTTTTGTGAGGGGGAAAGGGTCAGTGAAGAGGAAAGGTAGAGAGGGAACTGTTTGCCATCATCTATGGTTATTATACATTAAAGGGTCATGAATATGAAAACTAAAGTGAGCATGGTCTTTGTAGGATGAGGAATATTGCACTGGAATATGGAGTTAGCAGGTCAACTGGGGGAATTTAAAGGGTTATATTCCCACTCTGATACCTGGATGGCCAGTTGATTTGTGAGTGTGTTTCACTGTCCACGTCTCTCCTGAGGGACCATTCACTCTGAGAAAGAGCTGCCAAGCTAAAGAACACAGAGGCCCAGACCCCAGTTACCACAGTAACGGCACATTCAACAATCGTCAATGAGATTCGAGGAGGGGACTATTATGATGTCACCAAAAACATCAACATTCACTTCCCTTTGTTTCCACCATTTCTTGCTGTACAGTTATTTGGGATGAGTTTCATTTTAAGCTTCCTCAACTTACAGTAATTATTGTATCAGGAGTCTTCATTTAGGTATAATGATCTAATCAATCTGAAGATCTTTCCCTTTAAGGAGGTTGTTAAAAAAAGTTATGTTTAGTTATGTAGCACTTTAAAAAGAACACAGGCACCTGCAATCTGGCAATATAGTAATAATAATTCCTAATAATGCAAGTCACTTACTTTGTAGTTTAAGAATGCCCCGTATTGTTTCATGGTTTTTTTTGTCTGACACAGATTTCAGGTTTTAGAGTCTCTACTAATGAGCTGAGGAGTTTAATCAATAGTACTGGACTAAAATAACAAGCAAAATGTGCAATGATGGGAGAACTCAAACATTTTTGGGAACTATAGACCTAGTTTGACCTTTAGGTATTTAAAAAGGGCATTCATCAACTCCATTTCTAAGATCAATTTTATGAATGTCTGTAAACAACCTATTACTGTCATATTAAATCCCTTGCTTTTTTCATCCACTACTGTGGTGAGACTAAGCATTAAAACTAGGGAGCAAAGCAGTATCTTTCAGCAGAGTGCAATTCTTGCTGATGTCCATTGAACAGTTCTACATATTTCACCCTAGTGCATCAGCTCTCTGGCATCACTGCGAACCTGACTAAACACAAAAGTTGGTCCATTCAGCATTTTTACTAGGAGTATGTTCAAGAGTTTCAGCATTATCTGAGTGAAGAAAAAGACCCAAAGCGCGAGTCCTTGCCAAGGTCTGCAAGGTTATTGATATAGATGATGGCAATTGTTAACCCTGTTGAATTAACTTGATTAAAAAAAGATTTATATAGCTTTTCAGCAGCTAAACTCGTTTTCTGCAGCGTTTCTTATGAGAATTTTAAAATATGCTGTTCATCATCCCATAATTCACATACCCATTATAACAAACATAATCAAATTCTTCTTTTAATATAATGCTGGCGGTTCATTCCGCTGTGGCGACCCCAGATTAATAAAGGGACTAAGCCAAAAAGAAAATGAATGAATGAATTAATAATATAATGCTTAAAGTTGTTCAATAACAAGCATGACAAATACTTACCCCTGTCTGTTGAGAATATTTTGAGCTTGCTGCTCGATAAACAGGTCTCCAGGAGAGATGCCATATTTTGTTGTGGGTAACGAAGCTCTGCGTGCTGTCCTAGGAGAACTCGCCACAGTTATAACAGCAACCCCCCTCGTTGGTTGGGCTGCTGATGTTTCCATGGGAGTTTCCTGTGGGTGTGGTTTTGAACTTCGGTCGGGGGCCCGTCTATAGTTTTCCAAGTTCATTGCCCTCTCTCTCTCTCGCTCAGCATCAAAGCCTGATGGAGGAGGAGCCTGATTGGGGGCGGGGTCAGATGACATGAAGACCCTCCCCATCCCTGAACTGCTGTATTTTGACCTGCTGCTGCTTCGGTCCCGCCCCTCTTCTTGATCTTGCAATGTCCCGCCCCTTGTCCTGCTCTCACCACGTCCCCTGTCAGGCGGAGCCCCTCTCTCTGACAGGTCAGACTCTCTCCGTGCACGTGTATAACGTGGCGCGTAATCCAGATCCACCTCTTGGTCGAGGAGGATTCCATAACGCTCTGATAATTGTCGCCGTCGTTCAGCTTTGTAGCGTGCGATCCGCTCAGCTTTAGACCCTGTTGCATCAGACCCTGGAGGGGTAGGGTTGACTGGGACAGGATGGGTGGATGGCTGTGGATCTGGACGTGTCCGAGCTCTGGATTGCCGCTCTGGAGCTTCTATCTCTTCACGACTGTAGCGCCGCACTATAGCATAACAAACAGAAGATGAATAGAAGAGCAACAAGTTAATTTATTAAAGAATGTTCAAGTAGTCCTTACTTCTCCAAAACTTGCACCAATGTTAGGATTGTCAGGGCATTGCTAGAGTTTAAGTGTGTTGCTATGTTATTTCTGGTTGATTGCTGACCTAAAATTCTATTATATTGTGATTACCAAAATCAAATCCTGTCTCTTGTTCAGAGGAAGTTTTTTCGATTCTGTTTACCATTTTAAGTTTACCATTTTGACATTTAAAGGGAATAAATGTATAAAAAGTAACAAGAGTACACCATACAAAATGCTGGGTTGTTGTTACCCAACATTGGAACAAATATGGACAAACCCAATGTTGGATTATTTTTTTCAACTAAATTTACATCACACTTTTTAACTCAAAAGTTACATTTGACCCAATGTAAGGTTACATCAACCCAGCATTTTTTTAGAGTGTAATATAATTCTTGCTTTAGCTGTGCAGGCTAGATTCTCTGATTAGAGAAAAAACAGCTGTAAAGTCTTACCCACAATGCCTTGATCGCTGGGATCTGAGGCCCGTGTGTAGCGTGGTGTATCCTCCTCCAGTAGCCGATTGGTCACCAGGCCGGCTGTGTGTTGCATGCTTGTATTAAGAGCAGCTGGAACATCCGTCTCAATTCCCTCCAACCTTCGTGCTATTCTCTCTTTCCTGAATGATGACAATGATATGGTTAGTGCAAGCCTGATACATAAAGTATTAGTATAATTTTTTATCCAAAATTGCTTCCAAGGTAAAGTATACATTTTATTAGTTCTTGCAATGTTAAGCATTGCTAATGTCATGCTCCTCTACTTCTTGAGCTAATTTAATCCTAACATGCTTAGAAAATATTTGCGAGTATATTTTGGTACCAAATGTACCTGTTCATTTCTGGACAACTTCTGATACTGGTTTCAAACTGCTTCCTTAGCTCTGAAACTAAAAAAAAAAAACAAGCATGATAATTAAAATCCAATTTTATACTTAACAATCATTCCACTTATCCCTTTTCTTTAACCATTTACAGTTAAAGTGATAATTCAACCAGCAATTTAAATGTACTCATAATTTAAGTGACTTGTTAAGAACGCAACACTAAATCACTCACTCTCAAAAGCTTCCATGATTTTATGAGATTCCCTTTTCTCTTGAACATGAAAGAAAGTATTTTGACCCTTGTTAAAACCCTATAACAATTCACTTCCATTGTAGGAAAATCAAATACTATGGAAGTCAATGGTTGCAGCTTTTCAACATTTTCAGTGTTGGATGAACTATGAACTATCAGAGTTTCTCACCTTTGGGAAGCACAGCAAGGATGTTTGCATCAATATCTGTAGTACTCCTAACCAGTGAATTCCGGTCATCCACACCAAAGCTTTAATTCAAAGAGGATGAGTGCATGATTTAATCATTTTTAGTATAATACAGACAGATATACAGAGATACAGGGACATATACAGAGATACAGATATAGATATATACAGTGGGGAAAATTAATATTTCTAAAGGAGCTGTTGACATGGAATTGAACCAGATTTTGGTAAAAACCCAAACAATACATACATAAATACAAAACAAACCAAAAAAATCTGAAAAATTTGTTATGTGCAATAATGAAATGACACAAGGAGAAAGCACTGAACTACTGAAATGTATTTAATACTTTATATAAAGGGCTTTTAGGGCAGCACGGTGGCACAGTGGGTAGCACAATCGCCTCACAGCAATAAGGTTGCAGGTTCGAGCCCGGGCTAGTTCAGTTGGCATTTCTGTGTGGAGTTTGCATGTGTTCGCGTGGGTTTCCTCCGGGTGCTCCAGTTTCCCCCACAATTCCAAAGACATGTGGTACAGGTGAATTGGGTAAGCTAAATTGTCCGTAGTGTATTTGTGTGAATGAGTGTGTATGGATGTTTCCCAGTGATGGGTTGCGGCTGGAAGGGCATCCGCTGCGTAAAACATATGCTGGATAAGTTGGCGGTTCATTCCGCTGTGGCAACCCCAGATTAATAAAGGGACTAAGCCGAAAAGAAAATGAATGAATGAATAAAGGGCTTTTTTTCTTCATTTGAGAGTTTCCTTGGCTGTGTTTTGGATCATTGTCTTGCTGAAATGTCCCCCCTGGTTTCATCTTCATCATCATGATCAAAATTTCAAGTTAACAGCACCTTTGGAAATATGTTATTCAATAGTTATTTCCCTCACTGTAGATATAGATATAAAGAGATACAGAGACAAATCTAGATACAGATATACAGAGACACAGAGACAGAGATATATTGTTCAATATCTATAATTTAATCTCAGGTCTAACCCTAATCATTTCTCAACTAAAGAGAGAATTCTTTGATAATGCTGTTTTAGTATCAACAAAGACATTGACCCAGGTACAAGATGTCCTACTTGGCGAAATCACAGTAAATGCACTACCTGCTTGGTTTGTTTGAACTGTTCCGAGAAAATCTTAGAAATAAAGTGGATTTGGCTCAAGATCCCTCCAAAATTCTACAATGGCAGGTTCGGGAGCATGTGGTCAAATCTACCAGTGTGTTCCCGTGTGACATTTTAAGCTAAATTAGCTTTGAGGATCTTGAACGTTTACTTGAATCTGGCCACAGGAATAGATGAGCTGCTGAAGTATTTATACATCTAGAGTTCCCCTTCACCATGGTACCAGTCGTGCTAGGCCAAACAGCACACTCCAATTACTCCTGTTTACAGCAAAGCCCTTTCGCTACACATGCTGCTATGCAGAACAATCTCTAATGAGAGCTTCAACAAGTTTAGATTGCATTCGCGGAAACTTTTCAGACACACCCAAAAATGGAAACTTTGCAAGGAAGAATAACTGATTATGCACTACTGAATTATGGGAATTATTGCTAGTACTGTATACATCCTATTGAGCGTATTGCGATTGTTTTAGAACTTCCGAATCAGTTGCCTATGGGAGAAATGACTAGGAATAATAAATGACAAAAAACGGTCAAACTACTTGCTCTACAAACAAGTGTGTGTATGACTATACATAATACGTAGAATAATATATATCAGATTGCAACATCAAGCAGCATAACAAGCTGTTTTTAACGTCTAAAAATCAATGGAAGTGAATGAGAACAGAAGTCTTAAACTAAAAAGATTCAAATGGCTGCGCCCGCTCGTACACAAAGAATAAGCTCAACAACATCATCCCATTTTAAAAACAACTAGAGGATGCCATCTAGTAAATGTGCTAATGTAATGTGGTCAACAAACCTGAAACTACTTCACACCCATTCAGTTACAGAAAATAAAATAAAAAAAATGTTTTATGAGTTTTACCTGAAAAGTATGTTTCAGGCTACATTTCTTGACTTAGATTCTGACTTCTGTTAGCTGAATTGGTTTAAGTTTTCCCAGTATAACCTTTTAAATATGACCCTGCCTGGACAATATGTCAAAAGTGACAATTTTTGAAAATTATTTATACCCAACCTGAAAACGGAATAAATAAGCTTTCTATTAAAATAGGATAATTGAATTTAGTTGAAATAATTGAATAATTGAAATTAGGATAGGACAATATCTGGTCGAGATACATAGATCTGAAAATCTGGAATCTGAGGGTTTAAAAAAAAAAATTGAAATACTGAGAGTTCTTAACTCATAATACAAACCGAAATTAAAGTTTTGATATTTACAGATAGAAATTTACTCTATCTGTAAATACAGAATGTATTCACGGAAGATGATCTTTTCTTAATATTCTAATGATTTTTTGGCATAAAAAAAAATAATAAAATTGACTCGTACAACATATTTTTGGCTATTCCCAAAAATATACTTGTGCAAAATAAGACATCTTTCATTTATGTTCTGATAGTAGCTTGGGTATTAAAACAGGGTAAAAATTTTAACCCATTACATTGGTACCTTTTCTAGAATAAAAAATAAATATAAATACTCACAATGACATTCATTTCATTCAAGATTTTCTGTGACATGTTTATGTTCTAGATTGTGACTGATGTTTTGATCTATTTTAGACGCATGAAAGACATGACTTGAAAGGGCACATTTTTCTCTTTTAACAGCTTAACCGATGGGAACAATTAAAGATAACACCCCCCCCCCCCCCTCTGTGCCTCTGATGATAACAAGAGACTATGCCTTCCCTGTTCCTAGAATAGTCTTTTTTTTATTGGTCAGGATGGTGCACAATGCATTGATTCGTTAATCACAATTAGTGACCAAAACAACCAAAACATCTATCCTTTCACATAGGGCTGCACAATAGATATCATTTCAGCATCTATATCACAAATATCCACAATAGCCACATTGTAGGATCTGTAATCTAGTGTTGGGATTAGTTAACCAGACATTACATTTCACTACATAGTGGGATAATTAAAAATTTGAACCTTAGAGCTTAAGTTTTTTTTTGCATTTTTTAAGGCATGTGACTATTTCAAGCAAATTCAAGCCATTTGGGCACAACAAACTAAAGGTTTGTAGCTTAAAGATTAATTATTCATTTATTCAGTTTCCTTCGGCTTAGTCCCTTATATATCAGGGGTTATACACCAGTACTGGGAAACACCCATACACTCTCGCATTCACACACACATACACTCATACACTACGGGCAATTTAGTTTATCCAATTCATATAGCGCATGTCTTTGGACTGTGGGGGAAACCGGAACACCCAGAGGAAACCCACGCCAACACGGTGAGAAAATGCAAACTCCACACAGAAATGCCAACTGACCCAGCCAGGACTCGAACCAGCGACCTTCTTGCTGTGAGGTGACAGTGCTAACCACTGAGCCACCATGCCGCCCAATATTAATTATATTTTATCTAATTATTTACTCAATGAAATGATTATTATTATTATTATTATTATTATTATTATTATACAGTGATAATTGAATATTTGTTCCAGAATAGTGTTCGACTCCACAGAAAATCATTAAAAAAAAAATATTTCATTGCGTCTTTTCTGTAATGTATTTAGCTTTGCTTGTCTTTTTTAAAAATTATATTTGGTAACACTTTTACACTATTACCTGTTCATTAGTAGTTACAATAGTAGTTAGTTATAAAACTATATTAGTAGTTATAAAAGTACAATCTTATTCTGCATAACCAAAACCTAAACCCAACTTCTACCTTCTTAACAATTAATAAACAGCTCATTAGTAGTGACCTAAACTAAAGCGTTGCCTTATTTATGCAGATACACTCCCCCACAAAATAATCCCAATCGATCTTAAATTATGAATTCTTTACATATAGAGCAATTCAACTCAATCATGTGAAATTGTATTCATATCACAATATACATACAGAAGTAAAAAAATATATATTTTTCCAATTTTCCAGTTTCCAATATAGTGTAACCCTACTTTCACATATACCAAAATATGAATAACAAAACACAAAGTGCATAGAGTAACACGCACATAGCACATCTAAACGAATGCAACTTCCTGTAGAAGATCTCTAAAAGGATTTTCAATAGCATCTTATGAACCGTATTTAGTGCTAAGTATTAAAGAACATAAAGAGATTAATTCAGAGACAGACTTATGGGATCAGCTTGGAGAAAAAAAAACTAAACTAAACAAAAAACCACCAAAGGTTGGGTTAAAAGAAAATAATAAATGCAATAATTCTGACCTTACTGCTCTTTTCTTTAGCAGTGCAGGGCTGTAGATTTTAGCAGAAGCGTCACTGACAAAGCCTGCAAGAAGAAACAAGAAAAAAAATAACTTACAAGTGTGCATTTCATTGAAAAAAGAAACTGTCTGAGATTCAGTTGGGTTAGATTTCTATTACATAGATGTAAATACAATGGGGTGCAAAGGCGTTTTGCTTCAAGATAGCTAGTATGTTTTAAGTCTAAATGTACATATAAACAGTACATTTTAGGTCATTTATGTTCTGATTGTAAAAGAATAGGGAAGATCACTGTAGTTATATCAATAACACAACATAGATGTTAAAAATGTTGATTATTGACATTCACAATATGCTCCATTTTCAAACACGTCAGCATTTAAAGAAGAAAACAAAGCTAAAATGAATGCTTCAATGTAATAACATTACTGCGTATTGCTGTAAGCTATTTATAAAAGATGTCTCAATGTTTTTGGAAGGCATTTTAATAACAATATTGTCTTTTGTGCTGGTACCATTACTGGTTTAGGCTTGTCATTGGAAAAAACAAATATTGCCAAACAGTGGCAGAAATAAATGGTTCATTGAATCATTTATTTTAATGATCTATTTAAACGGATTACTTTGAAACAAAACAAGTGACTTTTTCTGAATGGATCACTAAATCGCTGACTCATAAATGATCACGGATCAACATATTCAGGACACACTTATGAGCATAAGAAAAATGTGGAGGATTGTTGATATTTGCCAAGGCTTTGTGTCAGCAGATTCACAAACAAAACATAGCATGAAAGAAATGTAACAATTTCCATTGGTGAAACAGAAAATGTAAACATCAACAACAGAAAAACTAAAGTAATCGTGTGTGTGAAAACATCATAATGTACTTCAATGAAGTCTGGAGGACAAGTTTCAATCCCAGAGAATCATTTGATGATGTTGACGGGCACAATTTAGCAGAGACGAGAAGAACAAGGCATTGTCTGAAAATACCATTTGAGTAGATCAGGGTAAAAAATAGGTCCTGCTCAAAGGTCCAGCCGTCTTCTTAAAACACACGTAGTTTACAGAGTGATGTCCGCTTCTACACACAGTTTGTGTGAAGGATTTTATGATCTGATGTGTAGACAGCACAACAGTAATTATCACATGCTGCCATTAGCACATGTTAACAAGTGTTGACACACAGACCGGCTGGGGTCAATTCATGAACAGAGTTTGTTCAGGTTTGCGACAGCTGGAGGCACTACAGAGATGCAACATCAAATCAGTTACCACGGTAAAGCTTTGGCAGATAAAATGGAGATTCAGTTTAGAGGCTGCAAATTAAAGACAAAACCTGACTAAAGGCTATTACTCCTCAATTAGACCTGATGGCTAATGTTGATACTGCTTTCTGATGAGAAAAGGGTCTCTTATGCTATCCAAAACTGCATTTATGAATGATGAAAATACAGCAAAACTGCTAAATATTAATACAATTATGATCCATTTTAGGGTTGCACGATATTGGAAAAATCTATCATTGCGATATGTTGTTATTCTGCGACATACATTGCAATATTGAGTACAATTTCACCAGATGACTTAATATTTCTATTTGAAAAGAATCTATAATTTTAGATTGATTGGGGTGATCCTGTATGTGAGAGAATCACTAAAATATATAAATAAAAAATATAAATCACTAAAATATAATAAATCTAATCTACAAGCACAGATAAATTCAATAAAGAAAAAGATACAACCGAAATAAGCAGTGTTTTATCGTTTTCCGAGTCTAACAGTATTCAGTTACAATAACTGAACAATATTCATTCATTTTCATTTCGGCTTAGTCCCTTTATTAATCTGGGGTCGCCACAGCGGAATGAACCGCCAACTTATCCAGCATATGTTTTACGCAGCGGATGCCCTTCCAGCTGCAACCTATCTCTGGGAAACATCCATACACACTCATTCACACTCATACACTACGGACAATTTAGTCTACCCAAATCACCTATAGCGCATGTCTTTGGACTTGTGGGGGAAACCGGAGCACCCGGAGGAAAC
>CAIGQW010056815.1:3182655-3199816 GCA_903798125.1 Danio choprae
AGAGAGAGAGAGAGAGAGAGAGAGAGAGGTGCTAAGGCAGCTCACAGCAGTAATCTGATTACAGGCAGAAATTAGCCTGGATGATAAAAGTGGATTGCGGGAGCACGGTGGATTCCTGGACTTATGACACGGACGCTGCTACATTTACACACACTCACACACGCGTCAGCAATCTAGGAGTCTCAAATACTCGGTGATGCAAAGGTGGAGTCTTTAATTAGGTCTGACAAGTCTTCTCAATGTCTCAAAAAACAAGGCAAATTAGAGTGCATCTTTAATCAAATTCAAACAGTGCTATACTAAGAAACTGCTATACACTACACATACTCAGACTGATGAACAAAATACAAGCTCTTCCCTTTAGTTGAATTTTTTTTAAGCCAACCGCTAATAATGTGCCGGAACATTTTGTGGATTATCTGGGATCTACTTTTGCTGTTTCCAAAGAGGTTAAGTTTTAGCTGGTTACTGCTGAACAGTTATCCCCCTCTGGCAGGAGATGTGTCTGGCATATTACTCATTTAAAGGGATACTGAAAATTACCGCATCATTTATTCTCATTTATTGAATACAAGACTTGCAAAACTGCTAGCCCAATATCCCGGGGCTATTATCTTTTACAGTCCAGCTACCAAAAAATAATCCACCCTGTCTGTCGGACTATCTAAACAGGAGGAAAAATAAAGCCTACTTCAATGCTTTTGTATTCTCTCACAAATTGGGTAATTATGTTGGATGTCATTTTCATGTATCGAGGAGCCACTATCAATAGGTGTTTGAATTGGCATTCGTGGTAACTGTTGTTGTTGTACTTCAGCACCAAGTTAATAAAAAAAAATGTAATAAAAAGATAAAGGTAAGCCTACCATGTTTTTATGTTTTTTAGGTACAATAAAAAAAGTAAAATAATAATAACAATAATAATAAATATTATTCGATAAAATGTGTTTTTTTTTTTTTTTCAAAATATACACGTAGCCTATAATGAATGCCATTATAACTTATTTATTTACCAAATGTATGCATTTTGTTTTATTTAATAAATAATTTTCTATTTGGGCCACCTAAATTTATTTTGGGCTAGCAAAACTGAAGAGTGCCTGCCCGAAAGGCTACCAGGGATTCAGAAATGTTGTAAGCCCTGGAACATATTACAATTTATTCTTAGGTCGTTTTAAACCTTTATGAGTTTCTTTCTTCTGATGAGCACAAAAGAAGATCATTTGGAAGAATGCTGGTTGCTGGCATCAACTTTCATAGTAAGAAAAACAAAATACTATTTAAATCAATGGGTGCCAGCTATCAGCATTAAAAAAAATGGTCTTTTCTGTTCAGCAGAAGAAAGAAACTCAAATAGGTTTTGAACTAGTCAAGGGCGAGTAAATGATGACAGAACTTTCAATTTTGGATGATCTGTCCCTTTAAAAACATTGGAATACCTGCTTTTAGGGCAGCAACATAAACATTAAATTCACTGTTAATATTAAATGAGATATTCAATTAATATTAAATTACAATATTCTACAGTTGTTGCCTACTGTAGCTGCCAAGTCACTACTCTTCTTGAAAAAAGGATACATATAATGGATCCCACACTTCCTTACATGTGAAAAGAGTGTGTGGCAAAATGATTGTCTGAGCTCAAAAGTTCACATTGTATGAAGTACCTACAGAATACGTTCAAATTTCACATATTAATTATATAGAAAGTACTGTTTTGGGTGTTTGGAAAGTAATCATTAATCATTTAAAATCAAGTACCTGTTCGAAAGAGTATGCTTTAGTTGTAGGTATGCAGTCAAGTTAGTTGCATACATTTAAAGGTAAACTATTAGCCCTCCTGTGATTTTTTTATTTTTATTTTCAAATATTTCCCTAATGATGTTTAAGGGAGCAAGGACTTCTTCCACAGTATTTCCTAAAATATTTTTCCTTAAGGAAATAAGTCTTATTTGTTTTATTTCAGATAGAGTAAAAGCAGTTTTTAATTTAATAAAAATATTATTAGCCCTCTTAAGCAATTTATTTTTCTTCAATTATGTACAGAACAAACCATTTTATACAATGATTTGCCAAATTAACCTAATTAACCTAGTTAAGCAAGTTAAATTGCACTTCACTTTAAGCTGAATACTAGTATCTTGTATTCATATCTTATATACTTGGAAATGTGTTGAAAAAAAACCTTTTATTCCGTTAAAATTGGGGAAAAAATACACAGAGAGGCTAATAATTCAAGAGGGCTAATAATTCTGACTTTAACTGTACATCTTTCAAGTACTGTTGCAAATCACTGCTAGCATGAACATCCCTTCATACAGAGCGAGTGAGAGAGCAGCCAATCAGAATTAAAGAGCAACAGTTATAAAAACACAGTGTAATAAAACACCACAACTCTGAGTGAAAGTTCCAGTTGACGAGTGTCATAGTGTGCACTAGAGGGCGCATACCTGTGAGGTTCAATAAACATCTCAGCCATTCAGTCAGGGCATGGCAAGACGCATACCATTTTGGACACTTTTTTTAAGCTGCTGTATTTAACAAAAAAGGTGCATTAAATGGCACATACAGTACTGTGCAAAAGTCCTAGGTCACTAGTATTTTCACCAAAAACATTTTCACCAAAAATAAAAGGTTTAAAGTCGGTTATTTCTATATTTTTCTGTAGCATGTCAGCTTGAAATATCCATTTACATTTCCAAACATAATTCTTGTCATTAATTGTAATTCTACAGTGAGATTATTGTCTGACAACAGCCAGTGCTCCACACAGAGATCTGATCTGAACATCCAGTCTGTCTGGCAAATGTTAATATTTAAGTGTATAAATTTGTATTAACTGTAACATATTTAACCTTTAATACATATGTAAAAATATTTACTCAGATTTAAACAAGTATAAGAATGACATTGAGAATTTTTTTGTAAATGAATAACATACAAATATATGCATTAAAAACTTGCGCTTTACCTGCACATCAGCGGCAAGCACGAGGTGGGGCGGCAGAGTAACATGACAGCGTCCAGACAAAACACTAACTGTGTGCAGATATTGCAAAATACGTTTACTTACACTAAAAGAACAACGAATATGATGCACATAAACCATCAGCACAGTGAAAAAATACTGTCACAGACATCTATACGCAAAAAACCTATTAATAAGCCAAACGCTTGCTACGACAAGTGCTACGGAGATCACACGGTGCATCAGTGTTTTCATAGCAAAAGTGTTTTTCAGACTGAAAGAGAAAGTTGTTCTGTTACAGAACCAGGTATTAGATTAGTTTTACCCTCTCCTTTTAAATTAGTTTATGCATATTTTAATCATTTGCTTATTATTATTGAATATTTAAAAATGTGCAAGATTATCTCTTCTGAAGTGTATCACACTGATACTTATACTAATAAGTATAACAAGTAATGTTAATTATTCGCCATAATCATGTTCAACTCCTGTCTCTATCCTACTATATAGTTAGTCATTTTATAATCAGTTTTTTATGCCAGTGGCCAGTCCCCAGTAGCAGAGGGCCCATTGACCACCTCTGTACACACATTGCTCTCTGGTTTAGTAAAGGCTTTCCTCTCCACACCAGCCATCTCAGTCCCTAGCGAAAGAGTTTTTTTCAGCAGGGGACATTGTAAATGTGCAAAGACCTCAGCTTATGCCAGAAAACATAGATATGCTAATTCTAGGGCTCTTCACCTTAAATTAGTTTCAAATAATTTTGTTAAAAAAATCGTGACTAAATCGCATCATGAGATTTGTGAATCGTTTTTGTCGTGTGAATTTGAGTATTGTGAATCGTATCGAATCATAAGTCAAGTGAATCGTTAGGTATTATAGTATAGTTTAAACAAAACATTTCAAACAATCCACTTCAATTTGTGAAAACAAATACGTTACTTAATCGATTCGTGTTTGGACAACATGAATGAATTGTGTTGAAGCCCGCATTTCTTTTTTCTTTTTTTCTTTTACAGTATACACAATCAATAATTGGGAAGTACTGTAAAAGTAACTAATTTAAATAAAAAATGAATCAACTCAATGTATACTAAAAATTCTGGGTTCCACACAATCGATTTGTGTTGGGACAACATAAAGGAATTAAGTTAGCTTATTAGCTTTGACAAATTTAAGTGGATTAAACATAAAACAAATAAGTTGTCCCCCCTAAAAAAACTCAAGAATTGTGTTGTTTCAGCTCATTTTAAATAAGTAATTTGAACAAACATCATTTGTCGTCATTTGTCGAGTGTATTATGTTTGGGACATTTTATGTTTAATTCATTTCAGCTTGTAAAAACAATTAAACTTAACTTAATCGATTTGTGTTGGGACAACATAATGATTGCATTTTTTACAGTACTGCACACTTAAAATGTGTATTCATGCAAACTTTCATACATGCCAGTGATGATATGTATGTAATTCAGAATGTTATTATTACTATTAAAAATTATAGTCATTCTACAAAGTATATTAAGTATGTTAATTTAATTTAAAAATATACTGTAGCTATAAACAGCTGTGTTTTTATAGAAAAGCCAAGGTGTACTAGCCCGAGTGCTGTAATACCGGCACATGCACGTGCAAACATGTCCATCTCCCTGCCTTACTGGCCCACTCAAGCACTGCTGCCCTTAATAAGGCAATGTGTGATGTAATTGGCTGAGAGGAGTCATGGGGGAGTGGCTGACTTCTGTTTATCCTACTCTGCTGTGCATGTGCTCTCTGCTTTACCACACTGCCTCACTCTCTGTCATATATTGCTTTCACTCATGGAAGGCATTCTTCAAGTATTCCTGTTCCCTTAGCTAATACTAGAACAAATAAAACTGTATGATAAACACGATGCATTCAAGATTTGTATGTGGTTATGATCTATAAGTGGGTGAATTTAAATATACAAATTATTTGCCCTCCTATGCAATATTTTTTTGTCTTTCAAATATTTCCCAAATGTTTAACAGAGCAAGGAATTTTTCACAGTATTTCCTATATTTTTTTCTTCTGGAGAAAGTCTTATGTTTTATTTTTGCAGATTTAATTAAAAAAAAAAAACGTTTTAAGGTCAATATTATTAGCTCCCTTAAGCAATAAATTTTTAGATTGTCTACAGAAACAACCATCGTTATATAATGATTTACCTAATTACCCTAACTTGTCTAATTAACCTAGTTAAGCCTTTAAAATGTCACTTTAAGCTGAATACTAGTATCTTTAAAAATATCTAGTAACATATTATGTACTATCATCAGGACAAAGATAAAAGAAATCGGTTATTAGAAATGAGTTATTAAAACTGTTATGTTTAGAATTGTGTTATGAAATCTTCTTTCCGTTAAACAGAAACTGGGGAAAAATATATACAGGGGGGCTAATAATTCAGGAGGGCTAATTATTCTGACTTCAACTGTATATCCACTTGCCCTGACTGTAAATTTGTGACCTAAAAAATGAGAAAATTATGATTATAGTCTAGTTTTATCATTATTTTGTAGATATTAGCTACATATGCATGCTGTGTGTATTATGTGGCTTGTTTTGGATATGTAGGATAAATGCACACTTAAAATGACATGTCAATAAAATAAAGCAAAGCAAAAATGGTGAAGAAGTTTATAATGTGAAAAGAAGATGAATACTGAAACTAATGTATGAATACTGTGTTAGTGTATATGATTTTGTAATAATATGATCCACTTTATTGTCTGCATTTTTAAAATATAACATTTAATATATGTAATCTCACACTACTCTGTACACTTTAATTTTAAAGACTGTAAGAAAGAAATGCTTTAATGCAATTTATGCAAGAAATTATACATAAAGCATTTTTTATCACAGTAATTTTAATGTTAAAAAATAAATAAATAAATAAATAAATAAATAAAAAAATTGTGGCTCTCTTGAACTTCCTATTTAATGAAAAAAAGAAAAGTAAAAGAAAAAATAAGTACATAATTATTATATTGTGTAAATGCCCAAACTTCGGATTTAATGTTTAATATGTTAAAATAGGGCGGCACAGTGGCTCAGTGGTTAGCACTGTTGCCTCATAGCAAGAAGGTCGCTGGTTCAAGTCCAAGCTTGGCCAGCTGGCATTTCTGTGTGCTATGTTCTCCCTGTGTTCGCGTGGGTTACCTCCAGGTGCTCCGGTTTTCCCCACAGTCCAAAGACATGCGCTACAGGTGAATTGGATGAACTAAATTGGCCATAGTGTATGAGTGTGTGTGAATGCAAGAGTTTATGGGTGTTTCCCAGTACTGGGTTGCGGCTGAAAGGGCATCCGTTGTGTAAAACATATGCTGGAATAGTTGGCAGATCAATCCGCTGTGGCGACCTCTGAAAAATCAGAGACTAAGCCAAAGGAAAATGAATGAATGAATTTCACAATAATCCTATGTACTCCTATACATTTAAAATTAGATTATTATTGACATTAATACCTGTGAGCGATTCATATAACTCTCACTTTATAAATGACTGTGCCATACACTTCATATACTGTATTTCTTTACAAAATAGGAATCAAAGGAATAGGAAATCAAAATAGGAAATATTAAAAGCCAGAATACAAAACTATCAGCATTTTCTATAACATCACAATAATCTGGGATGGATTTACACATTCGCTCACAGAACTCCAAGAGCCACTGCCAAGCAACAATCATTTGTTTACATCAGACAAATCAGAATGGTGGGCCACATCAAAGCATTGTGGGAAATTTCCCTTATTAGAACAGACAAAGTTCAGTCTACATGCTCTGAGCTAGAGATTACTAAACACTCCACAACTCAGCACAGATGCACACTGTTGCTGCTGCCTTGACATTTATTCACGTGAGCCCTTCAAATCACTGTAAAGCTCTATAGCGTGTGGGTATGCAAAAGAAACAAGTGCAAATTGAAGTATAGAGACACCAACAATGTCACACAGGCACCGACACTTAAGTACAGTCCAAATGTAACGGCCTGAATGTCATTTTGTGCCATTTTAATTCTATATTTAATTCTCTAGGTATTTCATTAATGCTGAAATGGTAAAAGAACAAAAAAAAATCAGTCAGTCAGTCAGTGTTTCTGCAGACAAATAGAAAATATATTTGTACCATTATAAGTTGGTTATATTCATAAACTGTTGCCACACAACTGCGTTTAAACCCCTTATAAAAGTGATATTTGCATAATAGGTCCCTTTTAAAGACATTTTCTTAATAAACTTAGTCCTAATTGAGCATTGTTTAAACTCCACAGCAAACCCAAGTGTCTGTTTATGACTTGGGGTGTAACTACATCAATATATTGATTAACAGCTAAAGGTTTGCTCACACCAAGAACAATAACTCTAAATTTAAGTGTAACATTAACTATATGTGTGTCCACATCAGCAACATATAACATCGTTCATTTTTAGTTTATGCTTTTCTTTTTGCATTACCCCTTGTAACCAGCAGATGTGCTCAGTGTGCTATGCTTCTGGTGCAACTGACCAGTGAATCCAACGCTTCTGGTGCAACTGACCAGTGAATCCAACTCATGTAATTAACCAAACAGTGAATTTAGCAAATCGCAGGAAGTGTAGTGAATAAAAAAAAAACACAAACTATTTTTCCCCAGAATTTTTCCAAAAAGGCAACAAAAAAAAAAGATGCCAAAAACTAGCGCTGAATATCTGGGGTATTTTTATACTTTTATATAATTTGCTAGCCTGTCGTTACAGCTTCCATGTCATTTTTATTATTTCACCTAAATCTTTCAAGAGAGTCATTATCTTTAAATAACCTTCGAAAAGACGGCTTAATATCAAGCAGTGCGTCTTCTCCACAGTGTTGTATGAAGCTTTAAATTACACAAGCTAGGCCTGCACGATTAATTGTTTTTAAACTGAAATCACAATTAGAAAAGGTTAGATTTTTAAATAGCAAAAAAAGCTGCAATTATTTTATATGGTAGCAAGCATATAGTTTTTGAAAGTTTCGACAGTTCTTAAGCACATTATCCTGATCAGTGTGAAAAATGTACCAATCTAAATATTAGAGGTGTGAACCTACTATGGTCTCACGGCTCGGTTAGGTTGCCATCGATACGGTTCAATTCGATATCTTGGTGCATCACGGTGCATTGACAATGCTTTCCATACTCAATTTTATATTTTACTTCACAGCACAAGAATTATTGTATTAAAAAGTATAAATATATTTATATATTATTTGTAATACAATTTTGTCCTCTAATACAAGCAGTTAGATATATGAACTGTACCTTTAAAAACTCAAGTACATGCACAGCAATATCCAGAGTAAATATCCCACTCGATTTCTGAGTGTTGTCGAGAGAGTTCTTACACCCCTATGATTTGGTCACGTGCTCAACAGAAAGGGCTGCGATTGGCTCTAACACTCTGGTGCTGTTCACCGATGATAAACGGCAGCGGCAATCACAGCTGCATGATAGATGCAGAGGAGAAAACTCACTCTGCAGACATGCGCTTGTGTCTGGATCAACAAGTATCACTGTAACAGCCTAGAAAAGAGGAAAAGTTATCTCACGCCAGCAGGAGAGAGAGAGAGAGAGAGAGAATTTACTTTCATTTTCTCTATAGCAGTGAAATAGGGGTTTCTGCTGTAACTTCAGTGTCAGAGAAAGACTGTCCAGCAAAAGCACACACAGTGAATTGTGCACAGTTTCTGCGTTTTTAATTATCTATTAGTGGTAAAAATGTAATAAAATGCAATATATATATTAAACAATATATATTATCGCAATGTCAGTTTTTTCCTTTTTTCCAATATCGTGTAGCCTTATTATTTGCATAAAATATGGATACCTGCATACAATTTTAAAATCATATAGCAGAATTTTTGACAAATATTTTATCACAGGCTTTGGATATCAGTATTGATTGCATTGTGATGAGACATCTGATTTACACCCCTTTTTATTACCCCTTTATTATACACCCCTTAGCCGTCAGCTAGCTCTCTAAAACTCCCACTGAAGCTAAGCAGGGCTGCGCCCGCTCAGTACCTGGATGGGAGACGGAAGGTTGCTGCCGGAAGTGGTGTTAGTGAGGCCAACAGGGGGTCTGTGTGGGTCCTAATGCCCCAGTATATTGAAGGGGACTCTATACTGCTCAGTGAGTGCTGTCTTTCGGATGAGACGTTAAACTAAGGTCCTGACTTTCTGTGGTCGTTAAAAATCCCAGGATGTCCTTCGAAAAAGAGTAGGGGTTTAACCCGGCATCCTGGCCAAAATTTGCCCACTGGCCTCTGTCCATCATGGCCTCCTAACCATCCCCATATGATAATTGGCTTCATCACTCTGTCTCCTCTCCACCAGTCAGCTAGTGTGTAGTATGGCTGCCATCGCATCATCCAGGTGGATGCTGCACACTGGTGGTGGATGAGGAGATTCCCCCCAATGTGTAAAGCGTTATTAGCGTTATATTTGTGTTGTTATTATTATGATTTATGACCACAGTGAATCCACCTTAAGGTGGTTATTTCCAGCAGGAAACTCATGTCACAAAGCTGACAGCTCGAATAATCTCAAACTGGTTTCCTGAATACGACAGGAAGTTTAAATATTGTCTAAAACTCCCCTTTGTACATTTAACCTGCAGTTTCAGTTCAGGATGAGGAGTTCAGCCAAGCTACATTCTCTCGTCGTTCTGCCTTTATTAGGAGAGGACGAGGTTTGTTTAAAATACTGCTGAATTACAGACTGTGCGGTGAGAATATCCAGTTGAACATACTTTACAGACAGGAGTCAAGTGTGAATCTCTGAGCGTCTCAAACACACTGACTCCCCAGACAGAGATGAAGTCCAGGAATGAAAGCGATTCTCTGTTGGTCTTGTTGAAAATCCCTCTCCTCAAAAGCACTTGTCTTGTTCTACCCTTCATTTATTGTCTCTTGTCATCCTCCTCCTCACTGCAGTCTCTGTGTTTCACTGTATGGATACTGTATATGTTATATAGTTAAGCAGATTCATGATGCAACACAGGCTCTTATAATGCAATGTCTTGATTTTAACTTAAATTTTCCCAATCTAACTAATGAAACAGACACTAATGAAACAGATTAGCCTTTATGCTTATTTTTAAGTGTTTAATTTGCTAATTTAGGCTGTCAATAAATTATAAATTATATTGTCTGTAATATGAACAAATAGCTTGTTACGTTCTACATATGTTTTGTGTTTGTTTTCTGTTTCGCTTTCTTTTCTCTTTCCTGTTGTGTATTCGGTCCTGCCCCAGATGTGTGACCATTGGTCGAAAAGGCTGTCAATCATCATTCTGACGTCGCACGGCACTCCAATCGGGAGCGTTTAAAAAGCATTTGCTTGCCTTGTTGAGGAGGAGTACCTGATTTAACACCTCACTTGTGTCAACCAGCCTGTTCTTTCATGTTCGGATTATTTTTTGTTGTTTAATTTGTCTCTCGTTTAAGTGCTTTATTGTTAAGATAAGCTTTTGTAGCTCAATTTACCCGATTATTAGGAAGTCGAATGATCTTTATGAGAATTGGATTATCAGATAAGCTTTTGTTTTACTAATTGCTAACAATGTGTACTTTACGAGAACTCTAATAATTCTGAGAAGAGTCGTGTTAGTTAGTTCAAGGCCCGGCTGGGTCAGTTGGCATTTCTGTGTTGAGTTTGCATGTTCTCCCCGTGTTGACATGGGTTTCCTCCTGGTGCTCCGGTTTCCCCCACAAGTCCAAAGACATGTGCTGAAGGTAAATTAAGGAAGCTAAATTGTCTGTAGTGTATGTGTGTATGTCCTGGTCCTCCAGATTGGAGGTTGAGCATTGGGCTAACAACTCGCCTCATAAAAACTAGATGTTACGAAACACCAATACGTTGTGGCTAAATATCAACTTAGATATAAATGGCCCTGGGAGTAAGTATTCGTTTGTTGTCTTTTCTCTTATTTTCACCCAGCACCAGTAGAAACTTAATTTTGTGTCTCATCCAATATAACAACATAAACAAGTAACCAGATAAACATGAGAAATAAACTGATCATTTGAGTATGAAATCTAAATTAAACAAAAACAAAATAATATTAAAATATTATAACGATATGCTAATCACTGATTTAATTATACAATAGTTTAACTACAGTACAGTGACTGACTAGTATAAAATAAATAAATAAATAAAATCACAAAAGAGCTAAATAGTCTTAAAAATCATAGGAAAACTTAAACCATACACTTGAATAAGCACAAAAATAAATGCTAACACATCTAGCTACACAAAATACTAACTGTAAAAAAATTTAAGCAAATGTAAAACAGGCTCATTTTAAAATATGAAACTGGATGGCAAACACACTATGTTAAATAAATGTACAATATACAGAATGTACTAAAAGGTAAGCGTTAAATCCCACAACATGCACGCACACACACAAACAGACCTCTACTTATATAAAGCAAAATAAAATAAAATGTCAAATTACAAAGTTCATATTATTATTATATATACATACATGTCTATGTTCCACCGTAAAAACACTTAGTAGTGTATAGTGTGCATGCAATAAGTAGTGCACTAGAAGTCCATTCCACACACAGAGTGCATATCATACTCTCACAAACGATGAGGACTCACATTCTCTGCTCTTATAAGGCTGTGAAGAGTCTGAATCAGTCTTCAGGCCTCACCTCTCCATGAGATTTATTCAGGATCTGTTCTTGGACCGGTTATGAAAAAAAAAAAAAAAGCTGATCTTACGTCAACACATCTTAAACAGGAAGTGACGATAAATGCATTCTTTCTGGCACTTTAGTTTATAAATGGTGCTCAAAAACTTGTGTGCTGTATACAAACTCAATATAGGCTCTAGGGCTGCACAATATAATCTCAAAATTACCATTATCACAATAATAGTATATGCAATATACGTATCGTAGACGTGTGATAAATTACATTTAATTTATGCATTGGTTGTTTATCTAAATTTGACCAAACAACCCAGAGCTGAAAATAAATACTTATGACGGGAGTCAAAACAAGAGAGGAAAATGACAACAGTCAATCAGAGTCAGAATATCTGAAAGAGTTTTCACTCATAGTGCTCATTCAATTTCATTTGGGCTTAGTCCCTTTATTAATCTGGGGTCGCCACAGCGGAATGAACCGCCAACTTATCCAGCATATGTTTTACGCAGCGGATGCCCTTCCAGCTGCAACCCATCTCTGGGAAACATCCATACACACCCATTCACACTCATACACTATGGACAATTTAGCTTACCCAATTCACCTATACCGCATGTTTTTGGACTTGTGGGGGAAACCGGAGCACCCGGAGGAAACTCACGCCAACACAGGGAGAAGATGCAAACTCCACACAGAAACGCCAACTGACCCAGCCGAGGCTCGAACCAGCGACCTTCTTGCTGTGAGGCGAACGTGCTACCCACTGCGCCACTGTGAGGCCCACTCATAGTGTTTTAAAAAGTAAATGTTTGCACCTTGACACCATTTTCAGTCCGAATTAAAGGTGCAGTAGGTGATTGTCTTCAAAAACATTTTTTGTTGTGCTGGTTGAAAGTCTTTTCACATTCCAATAGTAATGATTAAAGTAAATGATCTACATGTATTTATATGTATTTTTATATTCTGGGTAAGGCATAAGACTAAAAATTTGTCGGGCTGACAATTCCCATAATTATGATAAGTAGCCCAAACTGTCTGTCAACAAATGTAATTTGTACATCTGCGCACCCTGTTCATGCAAATCTGCCGTTTGCGCGTGCACACGCGTTGATGTGCACACGAGAGAGAGAGTGACCGGTAAAACGTATTGTAGTATTATAAAGTACTGTAAAGTTCAAACTGGCGAATGATATGAACTAGTGGGTTGTCTACTGTCATCTTTAAGGTGTGCGTGTTCGTGTTTCAGGAAGTGTGGCTTTGGACGGCAGGGGTGGGATTGCGTTTCAAAGAAATTATGCTAACCGGTTAGCATTTTGGCAGATCACCTACTGCATCTTTAACTAATCAGATAGGAAAAATATATATTTACCTGTTTATTTTAATATTATTAAATATATAAATGATTTAAAATCATAGCTAATAAAAATATTTGTATGGTATCTATTGTTATTGCAAAATATAGAAAAATAATAGAATAGAAATATAGAAAAATTATAGAAAAATAATAAATAAAAGTTTATAAGCTGTTTTTAAATCTTTTTTTTTTAAATCTCAACAACAATACCACATGCTTTTCTAGCCCTAATAGGCACTCATAAACACTCAACTGAGATTTCACACACAAAAGCAAAGTGCTCTAAAGTCTGAACAGTTGGCAAAAGTTTTAAAGTAGGCATAAAACTGAAGTTTTGATAGTACATATCTGGGGAAAATCTTTTCTCAAAGAAAAAAAAAATGTAGGGCAGGACTTGAGAATGTGGGACTTATCAGTAAAAAGAGATGTTGTTGAGGAAAGATGAAAATTAGAGGTTCTGGCAACACTTATAAATGCAGATTATCACTATTATCTATGATGCAAAAAATGTAAATAAAAAAGCAATATGGATCATTCGTAAAACTGGCAACAAAGATCACTCATATATAATTATTTTTTAAAAGCTATTAAAATGTATTGATAAGTATTATTTTTAAACAGCAAAAATAATATATGAAGCAAATAAAAATGTACTTTCCTAATGTTCAAAAACACTTTGTTAATAGAGAAGATCATTTTAGGAACGAGTGTAACTATAAGCATCCTTATGTTTTTCATTCAAGCAATGTAAAAGTGTCACCCAATGCAAAAAGCTGTATAAACACAAGGTTTTGATTGGTGTTTATACAGTTTGGGAAAGTGAAAAGAGTGTATTAAGATAAGAGTTTGATGATTATTGTTATGGATTAATTAATATGGTTACGGACTGTTACTTATTAACATAAAGTGGCTATGGGGATTAAATAAGCATATGCTTTATACTAATTTTCAGTTGCTTTTTGTATTGTGCTGTACTATTTCATATACTTTGTATCATTGTAATTATTTTTACATGTTCAAAATAAAGTCTATAATCTACGTTTAAGTCCATTTTTGACTAAAGATCTCTGAAAACTGCATGAATCCTTAAAATAAGAGCTGTTATATTTAATTTCATACAGTGGTGACTTTACTCTGTACCAGTGGTAAATGTTGGGCCATTTTGCCACAGTTGCAAACGGTGTAACATCAGCCACAAAGAATGCATCCTTCTCTATTCACCACCATCCAAAAATGAGCATTTAATTCACACATTTTGCTGCCAGGACATTTTAGTCTGCCACGTCTTACTCCATCCACCAAATAAATTCAACTTCTATTTGGAGAGATGTCAGTTTCTCATAAAGCGTCGCAGAGAAACAAGCGCAGCTGAACCTCAAAGGACAAAGACAGACTCCCGTGAGCTGGAAACAATACCAGTGGGAGTGGGAGATTTATGGATGAATTATATTCAGTCTCTGTAGCAGTTAAATCACATGGTGACACATCGCAGAGCTAATGTGATAAGGAATAAGCACACACAAAAATAAACACACAAACACGCACGCACACATGCACAGACTTTCATGCAAACCACAACACAAATAGATCAGAACATAATCTTTATTCCCACATAACAGATATTAAATGTTTTCACAACTTTGATACTCTGTTGCCATATTTAAAGATAAAGTCTCCTGTGCAAGTTTTGTATGCATCAAGGACAAAAAACACCATTCTCCGAGTAAAGACATCTTTTTTTTTCTAAAGAATAGCAGTAAATTTATTGAAGTGCCATTATGCAAAATACTACCGTGCCATACAGCATTGCTTGTTTTACTGTTGATTGATCCTGGTCATCCTGTTTAATATGCAGAGCACTTTCCAAAAGCTACATGGCATTAGATGTTCTTCCACAAGTTACCCTAAACTTGGATGGATAGATTAAAGTAACGTAAATTTAAATTCACCAGTGAATCTCAGGAATAACTAATGCTTTAAAAAAATATTTAGAGCCAAAACGGTAATTTTTAACAAATAGATTCTGTAGATAGAGCAATAGAACTTCAGAGAGATAAATATATACTGCAGAGTGATAGAAACATACAACCATAGACTGAGAGACAGAAATAACATTTAATAGATAGAATAATTAATAACTTGATTGAATGCTGGAATGACCAACAGTATGATAAAACAGTCAATGATAAAACTTTGGATGGATGGAACAATAGAACGATAGATAGAATGATGGAACGATAGATAGAACAATAGATCTATAGATAGAACGATATATAGAACAATAGAACAATAGATAGAACGATAGATCGATAGATAGAACAATAGAATGATGGATAGATAGAAGAATAGATAGAACGATAATATGATGGATAGAACGATAGATAGAACGATAGTATGATGGATAGATAGAACGATAGATACATAGAACGATAGATAGAACAATAGATACATAGAACAACAGATAGAACAATAGATAGAACCATAGAATAACAGAACAATAAATAGAATGATAGAATGATGGATAGATAGAACGATAGATACATTGAACGATAGACGCATAGAAAGATAGACACAACGATAGAACAACAGACAGAGCGATAGATAGAACCATAGAACAATAGATACATAGAACGATAGATAATATGATAGAAAAACAGATAGAACGATCGATAGAACGATAGATACAATGATTGAAAAACAGATAGAACGATCGATAGAACGATAGAATAGAACCAAACATAGAATGATAGAATGATGGAGAGATAGAATGATAGATAGAGATAGAACGATAGATAGATAGAATGATAGATAGATAGAACGATAGATAGATAGATAGACAGAAATATAGATAGATAGACAGAATGATAGACAGAACGATAGATGGACAGAACGACAGACAGACAGACAGACAGACAGATCAATTAATAAAATGCTATAAGGATAGCACATAACATAGATAATTAGAATAATAGAACGATTATATAGTACTATAGAATGAACATAGATGCAACAAACGATAGAAAAAATAATAAATAAAATGATAAAATTGCAGAGAGAACGAACGATAGATCGACAGACAGCAAATGACAGATCGATAGACGAAACAATTGACAGATTGGCAGATGGAAAAAACGACAGAGCAACATACAGAAGGAACAATAGATCGTCAGACAGAAAGAATGATAGTTCGACAGACAGAAGAAAGGATAGATCAACAGACAGAGCAAACGATAGATCGTTAGACATAAAAAAACAGTAGATCGATAGACAAAATGAAGAATAGATCGTTAGACAAAATGAATGATAGATTGATAGACAAATTGATGGATGAATGGATGGATAGATCTCAGAAACAATTAAGTGAACCACAATAAAAGAACAGTGAGGTGAAGTGTTAACAGTATATCAGACTGTGTGTTTTGAAAGAGGGCAGGTGCAACTGATTCAACAGCTGCAATATCACTGTCTGGCTCCAGGCCTCATAGACTTACACACACGCACACACACACAGTGCAATGTACTGTAAATGGGCTTTGTTCTTACAGCGCCCGCAGCCTCAAAACTACAGTGACTCTGCAGTCTGCACACTGCCGACTGTCTACAATTATTCAACTGACCCACATTTAGTCTCTTCATCAACAAACATGAACTTCAGAGCTCAACTAGTTTGCTAGTTTCCCAGAACTGAAGACCCTATTCAGCAAGAGTTAGACCAAGACTATGCCAGATCTGTGCAATTCATTCCCAAAACCACTTCTACGTGTACTGTAGTTACAGATTTACAAACACTTTGACTCATCTTTGGTCAAGTTATTTATGTGTTTTAATATATAATTTAACAAACAAGTACTTTGAGAGCTGAATGAATTTAAAAAATAATAATAAACTAATAAGGCCCCATCTGATTGGTCAAACTTAGATAAACATTCATTCATTCATTCATTTTTCTTCGGCTTAGTCCCTTTATTCATCAGGGGTCGCCACAGTGGAATGAACCGCCAACTTATCCAGCTTATGTTTTACACAGCGGATGGCCTTCCAGCTGTAACCCAGTACTGGGAAACATTCATACACACTCATTCAGACACATTCACACACACACACACACACACACACACACACAC
>CAIGQW010056815.1:3209180-3226018 GCA_903798125.1 Danio choprae
AGAGAGAGAGAGAGAGAGAGAGAGATTGTAAACATTTTGTGTACGGGGTTCTTTGGATATCTCACGGATATGAATTAGGTGTCAAATTGTTTTGCTAAATGCACACAGACATGTTCATTAGCTTATGTTGTGGTTTAATCAAACCCCATT
This sequence comes from Danio choprae, assembly GCA_903798125.1. Taxonomy (NCBI): domain Eukaryota; kingdom Metazoa; phylum Chordata; class Actinopteri; order Cypriniformes; family Danionidae; genus Danio; species Danio choprae. The sequence goes on from CAIGQW010056815.1 coordinate 3,209,331, forward strand.
TATTTTCATACTCCCAATTCTGAGGTTTGTCGACACAAATTTTATAAAACGAAAGTCCTTAAAGGTCAATAATAATAAAGGTTTCCTCATTAACACTGAAATATACACTTTGAATTTTGGTAAAGGCTAGTGTTAAACTAATGAAGGATTAAATGCAGCAAGATAATATTAAAAACTCGAATATTTTAAATGATTAAAAGTAACTCAATTTCAAAATGACACGCAGGACAGGACAGCAATTTTAGGAAAAATAAGAAAAATACATCAACGACGTAATACAAACGTGCAGTAAATAACCAAGCAGCGCAGCAAAAAACTAAGTTCTTACCTTTTGATACACCTGCAACTGAAACTCCTTTATCGCCTGTTTTTCTATCTCATTTCTTCTAGTCCATCATGTCCCATTCATTTTCATCCAACCGAGCAAACTTCAGTCTGTCGGGAACCAAGCGTTTGGTAACGCTGGTAAACACGAGCTCCAGATTTCCGGTGAAATAAACCAATGACAGCACAATATCTTTGCGATTGGCTTACGTTACAGTCTTCAGTTAGCATAAGATTTTCTATTGAAGGTCCATAAACGTACTTATGCTGAGGTAAGTTGTTATACAGTTATTTTCTATGATGTTTGATTTTATGAACTTAGTTTGTTTGACTAAGTTCTGTTGTTTTAAACAGTAATTGTCAATCTAGCCTATTTAAATGTACCTGAAAATCATAAACAATCTGATACAGATATCTTGTGGGATAATGATAATCATTGTCATTTGCCTGAGATAGATAGATAGATAGATAGATAGATAGATAGATAGATAGATAGATAGATAGACAGACAGACAGACAGACAGACAGACAGACAGACTGACAGACAGACAGACAGACAGACAGACAGACAGACAGACAGACAGACAGACAGACAGACAGACAGACAGATAGATAGATAGATAGATAGATAGATAGATAGGCACTGTCTTTAAATGAGTCAAATAGTATCTCTCAGACTTGGAAACTGACATTATGACTAAGTGTTTTAATAAATGCATAATCACAACTACAACACACGGTTTTATTACTAAGAAAGAAGCCAGTCTGAGGAAGTGTGTGATGTATTTGTCGGTGATTTTAGCACTTTTCTCCAGCCAGACTCCCACACTGAGCTGCCAGTTGGACCCAAATGTTGGCAAAACTTATTATCGATGGATCACAACGTTGGCACAACATTTCATGAATGTATCAGGCCAGCAGAGCATTTTATGAATGAAACCTAAAATCCTCTCAGCATGCTTGATTTGGGACTTGGAGGATGTCCATCTCCATTTTTTGAGTCACTCATTGACACACACACACACACACACCACATTAACAGGCTACACTGCTCTTTTTAAATCATTAACACATTACAGTGGCAAAATAGTAATAATTTAATTTAACAATGTATATTGTTCTATAACAGACTGCATTGTTGTTGTTGTTGTTGTTGTTGTTGTTGTTGTTGTTGTTGTTGTTGTTGTTGTTTTTACATATTTCTATAAAATGCTGCTGGCTTGACCATTATGTTGAAGTCCCCAAATACTTACGCATTTAAATCTCTGATGTTTTGCAAACAAATTTGACAGAAATATGTATTTTTTATTTGATTGGCTGATGTATTCTATGATGAACAGCATAAGACCTTCTAAAAAGGACACTAAAATGCACCATGATCCAATGAAAAAAATTCTGCCACTTTATTAGGTACACCTTACTAGTACCGGTTGGACCTCTTTTGCCTTCAGAACCACCTTAATACTTTGTGGCATAGATTCAACAAGGTACTGGAAATATTCCTCATATTGACATGATAGCATCACGCAGTTGCTGCAGATTTGTCGGCTGCACATCCATGATGCAAATCTCCCGTTCCACCACATCCCAAAGATACTCTATTGGATTGAAATCTGGTGACTGTGGAGGCCATTTGAGTACAGTGAACTCATTGTCATGTCCAAGAAATCAGTCTGAGATTATTCTCACTTTATGACATGGTGCGTTATCCTGCTGGAAGTAGCCATTAGAAGATGGGTACACTGTTGTCATAAAGGGATGGACATGGTCAGCAACAATACTCAGGTAGGCTGTGGCGTTGACATGATGGTCAATTGGTACTAATGGGCCTAAAGTGTGCCAAGAACACCATTACACCACCATCTATCAGCTCGAACCAGTCTGGCCATTTTCCTCTGACCTCTGGCATCAACAAGGCATTTGCATCCACAGAACTGCCACTCACTGGATATTTTGTCTTTTCGGACCATTCTCTGTAAACGCTAGAGATGGTTGTGCGTGAAAATCCCAGTAGATCAGCAATTTCAGACATAATCAGAATAGCTCGTCTGGCACTAACAATTATGCCATGTTCAAAGTTACTTAAACCACCTTTCTTCCCCATTCTGATGCTCGGTTTGAACTGCAGCAGATCGTTATGACCATGTCTACATGCCTAAATGCGTTGAATTGCTGCCATGGGATTGGCTGATTAGAAATTTGTGTTAACAAGCAGTTGGACAGGTGTACCTAATGAAGTCAGTGAGTGTGTGTGTGTGTGTGTGTGTGTGTGTGTGTGTGTGTGTGTGGAAATGGGGCATATTCGTTCGAGCTGATAGATGTTGGTGTAATCTCGTTTGTGTGTGTGTGTGTGTGTGTGTGTATATATATATATATATATATACTCAACATTCAGTTGTTATTGTACATTTATATAGTAATTTTCTGCAAGGATTTTCAAGCGTAACAACACTCCTCTCCTCTCCTCTCAATTAAAGGCTAGAGAAGGAAAAACATTTATCATATATTTTTTTAATGTAAAATGTCATTTAAATTAGATTCCAACCCATGAAATTATTCCAAAAAACAAACAAAAAATATGATATACTTAAGAAGAGCAATATTAGAAATTAAATTACATTATTTAAAAAAGTTATAAATTCAACTATATTAGAATACATGCTTTTGGCCTTGTTCAACATATGCAAACTTAATAAAGAGGATTAACGAACTCCAAACATAGCTATACAGATCTTATTCAGATACACAGCAATTAAATTGTAGAAAATGTTTATTAAATCTGATTCTTTTTTATCCTTATGTCACATATTTACATTTCAAATGCCTAAAACATTTACAAACATGGAACCAAAAAAAATGGGTGTATGCAAATGCAAACCGTGATATCCAGAAATGTCCAATGATTTTTTTTAAAAAAGCGTTAAAAATGTAACCCATGACACTCTTGGCATGAAAATGCAACAGCTTGTGTTTTCAGATACAGACAGTGTTATCATTACGACTCCCATTACAAATGAAAATAAAAACAGTACGATTCAGTGGCTTTCCCACGTTTAACACACTCTGAATGCTACAATGGCAAGAATGCTACATAGTTCATGAAAACAGCTTGAAATCATATAACAGTTATGGCCTTTTTTTTCAGTGAAGTAGGGAACAGATCCTGTCAGTGTGCTACACATCTTACTTTCAATCCGAACGTTAGCTTATCGTACTTGCAAAGAAAGAAAGAAATATTTGGCTGAGTGATCTAAAGACTGTTTACTTATTGATTTATGTCTCACTTCTTGGTAGAAAAAACGTTGGTACGAGCTCATGATGATAACAGTACATGATTCTGAATGGAAGACGTACAGATGCTGAAATAAAATAAGGCCACATTTAGCTTTAAACGGAATCAAGATCAAACAAAGTCACTTTTAATGTTGCGATTTCCTCGTTGTATGCACTTTTCTGTAACAAGTTTCTAGGCAGCTGTGAATGGATCCACTAAATTTGCAAACTGGATGAACATTACAACTATACAAAGCGTCAAATATCAACCGTGAGCCTTTTTGACTTTACTACAGGATTTACTACAAAGTCAAAAAAAAAAGAAGAAGAGCTAAATCCTGTAATACATGTTCAATGTTTACAACGAGAGGCCCTAAAATTCAAGAAGCCAAAATGGGACATGCTGCAGGTCTCATTCTCTCGCTTTTTTTTCTTGAGATTTTCTTTGTTTTCAAGCGCTAGAAAATTATATGATTTTCTTATCATTCTATACAGCAACGCAATACTGCCAACTTGATCCAAGAGCGAAGAAATTAATTATCATGGTTAAATACAAAATATCTTTTAAAATATTTAAAATATACTTTTATTTTATACATAATGCAGACTGGTTAACAATTCCAATGATAACAAAAATAAGTATTCAGTGAAATGCATTATTTTTTGTTGTTAAATCGCATGGATGACACTATGATAAGGGAAAAAAAGCAAGCGAACACACACATGCACGCGCGCACACTCTTTCGTCACACACTTGCACGCAAATTGAAACGCTTTTCTAATAGTGACATTTGGATAGATGACACTTTTAACACAAGTACATACCGCTTCCCAGATTTTCTACAGCCAATGAGCGTTTTTTTGTGTTGGACAATATTGCTCAAGCTTTCATGCATTATGATGTCAGAAAGTACCTCTCCATTCCGTAGCATACGGTATCTTAGAAGTCTCATTTTTCCTAAAATTGTTCCATACATATCACACATTACCATAGAGTATCTTTCACCTAAACTAATCCAAATCATTACATTTCTAGAGCTGTCCTCTACTTTGCAACCATCTACGTTTAACCGTTAAAATTATCTGTACACATTTAGCTTGTTCATCGAAACACTCGTTGTGAGCATTTATTGCTTCCCGAAGTTACCTGGGGGTTTACGGGTGAAGACACGCAACAATACAGTAGCTAACGTGTGTCTTTGTGTTCGCATTTGGACCCTGTTTTTTTATGTTTGTTTAAAGTCTACATCGCCTGAAAATAGTTCCCTAATTCAAAGTGAAACCTGGGTCACACAACATCATTTAAGGTATTTGATATATCAGACAAACATTCAAAACATGATGCACATTTCGACACTTGAGATATCAAAGATTTTGGTGGTGTTTCAAAGTAACTCCTTAGGCTTATCGTTACTGGTGTGTTTTCAAAAAGGCCACTTGATAGCTAAAAATTCTCTTTGAATCCAATCACGATAAAAATACGTTAACAAGGTGCTTTTAAAGTTGATACATCAAATACTGAAACGCTCATCCAACCCAGGTCTCCGTTTGACCTGCAATACGTCACTTTTTTTTTTTTGTTTTGTCGATACTGTACAAAGCTCTCCACACTCAGGGACATACGTTACAGTGTGCTGAAAAGTTCTGGTTGTAGGGCACTATGGGTTTGAACCAAGAGCGATACGGTTTCTTTGATCGATTCATCAGAAAATGAAAACAGTTCAGAGCCATTGAGCTGCTTCTTCTACTGACTCCTGATTTGGAGCAGAACAGCTCACGTGACACATAAACATGACAGAAAATGAATGAATAAATAGAACAGTTCTCGTAAAACTGCCATACTGGTTTTGGTAAAGTCAAAAAAACAATATATACCAAAATTTAAAAAGCGTTTACAAAACATTCATGTCTGCTCAAACAGAACCACATTGGACAGAGGGGTAAACGCACCCCTTGAAATCACTCCACAAGCGGACCACATGTTCCAACAAACGACAAGAGAGTTCCAGGGTGTCAACAGAGGTTGGCGGGGCAAAGACTTAATGGGGTAGAGCCTGCGTCCATGGACTGGTTTTATGATTATGGACTGATGAATTTATGAGGTTTTAGTGGGCGAATCTTATGAATGGTCTACAGGATGCAAACGTTATGCGTGGTGATGCTTGAACATGGGGACAGATACTGGTATGTGATGCGATGACAAAAAAAGGTATTCTGAAGAGTATTGGAAACTGGTGGCCATTGACTTTTGGCATCAGTGAATCATTTTGCAAAGCAATTGCTTCAGCTGATTCAAAAGAAGAAGAATAAATAGCACCTTTCCATTGCTCAAAGCTTTGAAAAGGTTTGTTTTACCCATTACTATTTCTGATTACATTGGGCTATTGAGAAAAATTACCTTTTTCCTTTCTTTCCTTTGGCTTAGTCCCTGGTTTATCAGGGGCTGCCACAGTAGAATGAACCACCACATATGTTTTCTGTATGCTAAATATAATTCTTTCTTTCAAACCCATTTATTTTCATTTAATTTTGGGCTGAAATATGAAAAAAAAAACTGTAATAACTGTAAAAAATCTTAGAATCTTGAATGCACCTGGTTAGGACATGGTATTATGACATGGTTAGCTTTAATGGTCCGTTCACACAGAACATGTCTTTGTGTTTAATATGTGAGATGCTGCATTTAAGATTGGTTTTTAAAAAAGTGAGTCAAATAAAGTTAAGGTCAAATAAAAATCACGCCAACTTGCAACCGTAAACAAAAACTAGCAACTCTTGCCCTGCCTCAAACATCTTCTGATTGGTCCAATGCTTTGCTACTGACACTGATGAGCAGCACTGCATATAAAAGTAGATTTTTTTATTTTTATTTTGACACTGCATTCTTAAAAACAGTGCTTGTGTGTGAGGGGCTTCAAAAGATGCGTAACGATAATACATGTCAATTAAGAGCGTGTTTACATGGAAAAATAGCGCATTGGAAAGGAACAACGTGTTCTGTGTGAATGGCCCATGAACTAAAGCAGTTACTGACATTAATTCAATAAAGAAAGAGTGATTAAGGTATAAAAAGACAATGTAAATCTAATGTGGTCAATACCTTGACTACAGAGATATGATGTTGCTAATACTGATCGGATGATATTGTAAGTTTGATGACTTACACAAATAGCGATATTGCGTAATTAGCAAAACACTGGTGCGCAGAGATAACACTCTCTAGATTAAATGAAGGGTTAGTGAGAAGATGTGAGGAAGGAAATGGTTTGAGGAAAGAACAGTAAAGATGATGGGTTGTTTGGAACGGGTAGGACATTATAAGATATTGTAGCTGGTTTTAAAACATCATCGATTGTTCTGTCATACTTTTTGAACAGTCTATTTTATAAAAAAAGATTGCGACAAGTTTTTTTTTTTTTAGTATCTTCATAACACAACATGTTCATTGTTGCTGAGTAAAACACCAGACAAACATCCAATAAACCAAACTTTTACGGAAATCACAGGGAACGAAAAATGACAAGGACAAGGACTTAGGAAATATGGAGCATGATGAGGACTAACATATGAATGGGGTGGGGTTTGTTGGGAACCTCCTTCTGGCAGTGGAACAGCAACACTTAGAAAGCCAGCAGAGCTGGAACTGAGTGGGCGTGGAGTGAAGTTGATACACAATGCTCTTGTCGGAGTAGAAGGCCATTTCAGATGTCTCGTGTGGTGAGGTGTTGAAAGGTGTTCTGAATGCATGTGAGCGTCTGCATATATGACAATGGCTGAGAATTTGTGTGTCAGTTGAGTTTGTGTGTGCATGTTTTTTATACACACAGACATGTGTATTAGATGTGTATTAAATAGAGATGCATCGCTCAGTGTGTTTGTGTCAAATGTTGTGTGTGTGTCAATGTCTGATGATGTTTCAAAAGCAGATGAGGATGAAGGCATTTTGCAGACAGCCAGGTCACAGTGCTGGAGGCTGGCCCTTAGTTGGATGACCTCTGACCTCTAGGGTTCAGCTATGACCTCTCCACCTGGCTGGGCTTCTGTGACTCTGAAATTACCAACAGAGCAGAAAAACAATGCAATCAATTTACTGAAAATCAATGTTTTAAGTAAAATAATAATAGTGGTTCATTCTTGATTGGCTTAAACCAGAGGTATCAAACTTAATACCTGGAGAACCACAGCTCTGCATAGTTTAGCTCCAACCATCTCCAACCCACACATGCTTAAAAGTCTCTAGTAGTCTTGAACACCTTGATTAGTTGGATCAGCTGCGTTTGATTAGGGTTGGAGCAAAACTGTGCAGAGTTGCGGCCCTCCAGGAATCGAGTTTGAGACCTATGGCTTAAACTCTGAATCAAATTTGACGGGCAATTTGGAAACTGAACTGTAGGGCTCCCTCTAGTGACCATTCAACATAAAGACAACCATGACTTGAATGCAAGTTGTTGTTTTTTTGCAAACAAGACAAACCCTCATGACTGTACTTTTCTGAACAGCTAATAATATTAGTCTTAGTAATATTATGCAATACTGGCATTACACTTAACTAGGTTGGACTGTACTATTTTACTAGCAAAAACACTTGCTGCAAATAATAATAATAATAATATCTTTGCTAAACACAAAAGTTACAGTAAAATCTTCCCACCTTTTAGGGTTTCCTGGTCCTCTTTTGTTTCTTTAGGTTCACTGATGACTGCAGGGAGGGTGCTGCCTTCTGTATCCTCTAATTTTGTGATATTTGAAGAAGACTCTGGGTCAGGAGGCGGGCATTCTCCCTCCCTTTCGTAATCTTCCCACCTTCCAACCCCCTGCAGTCCATCCCAAGAGTCTGAGCTACGGAGGCTTAGGCGTCTCATTCTTGAGACAGTGTCCACCTCCTTCATGCGGGCAAGTCTCTCCTTTGAACCATGCCCGGGTGGGGCTGTAAAAAGAGCCTCTATTCTTTGGGAAAGTCCACGGCTCCGTCTATCTACACTTGAAACCTGGCAATCTGAAACTCGACTCTGCTCCTTATCAATTCTTTCACAAGCACTAACCTCTTTATGCTCTATTTTGTCAGTGCTAGAGGCTGGACTGCAATGTTCTTCACCGAGACCCTGTGCAAGTGTTTCCTGTTTTGTACCTGAATCCGCTTCTTTGCCACCAGTGGCTTGAGTATTTTTATCCAACTCCCAGTCTGAATCATCTGTGCCCTGCCCATCAATACCACACCCTCGCCAACCCCCCAGGCCCCGTTTTTCACCACCTCCTTCCTGCCTATCGTCATCTAAACCCCAGCTCTCCCCACCAATACCCCATCTTTCAGCATCAAGAGACCGCCTCTCTCTGGACCAGAATCCACCTTGGCCCAAACTTTCCCCTTCCCACCCACCTCTCTCCCAGTCCAAACCTAGAGACAGTCTACGATTAGTGCAAGGTAGCACAGAAAGTGGTAGGTGATCTGGTGGAAATTCAGGACGGTGCTCTGAATCCAAACCTGAATGAGTCCACATTGCAGCCTTATTTGTTCTCAATATTACATTTGGTTCTTTCATTGCCTCTGAGGTCACATCACCCTTTTGATCAGTTCCTTCAGTAACAGGGTCATTCTGCTCACATTTCTCTTGCCCCAATTGCGTCTTTACCCTAGAAGTGTCCTCTTCTCTCAATGTTTCTGTCACTTCAGTTTGTTGGCTTTCAGGTGTCTCTATTTGCTCTGCTTCTGTCTCTTTTACTTCTAAATGTTTCTGCCCACCACTTTCAGAATCGTCCTTAATATCAGTGGCAAAAATGTTGATCACTTCTTTCTCAACTGGCTCACTAGCAAAAACATCTTTATCACCTTTAACTTTGTTTGACTCATCAAGGTCTTCTTCTGTTCCCTCTCCTGTAATCAGAGTAGCAATATGCTTTTCGGCTAATGAAAGCTGCATTTGCCAGTCAGCAGGTACCTCTGGGTTTGCTTCTAAACCTGCTTTATCACCAACCGGCTTTCCGGTTGCAAGGCTACAGAGCACACCCCTGTTACTAAGGAACCTATTAGAGTTGCTTGTTACCCTTCTAAAGCCTGAGCTTCTTTCCTCCCTGAATATTGAGACTGGCTCCTGTCTCACTTCTAATGCTGATGAACAACATGGCTGCTCAGAATCTACTGGAGGTCTTCCAGGTATAGGTACATGTTGAGGGGTTTCGATGCTCATGGCACTTCCAGGTTTGGATTTGACAGAAGCACGGCTAACAGCCCCAGATTCACGGGCCATTTGGAGAGTTTGACAGATGTGCTCGTAATCTGGGGGGCTGGTTAAAGTGGAGGCATCTTGCATGGGCTGTCTGTCTGCCCATGGGAGCTCAGCTGACATGGAAGAGGTGGAGGAGGTTTGTAGAGTCAAATCATCATCTCTTTGGGTCTCTTTGGGTGTTGGGATGTCCAGCTTCACTGATCTGCATGCTTTGCGCTGGGTTATCTGGGACATGACTGTTTTGTAATCTCTGAAGCCTGGTTCTGGTGGGGGAGGAGCAGGACAAATCTCTTCTCTCAGCTGTTTGCTGAAGCTCACACTCTTCCCCGTTGATGGCCGGGAAAAGGCACTCTTCACCTCCCGGTATTCTGGGTCACCTCCAGGTACCAAACTAGGACGAAGAGTAGTTGCAGGCACTCCCATCGGATCTGAAGATAGCCTGGATTTAATGCGGTCAGGGATTTGCATGGAGGAACGATTGGGAAGGTTATTGCTGGCAGTGCTAAGCTCCATAATATCTTTGTAGGCCTCATTAAGATCCTCAATGCACTGATCCACACTGGGGCGTTTACTTGCTTGTTCTTGCGCCTCCTTATTGATGGCATCCAGCTCCTCAATGGCATCCCATGGTCGCCTGCACACGGGCTTCAGCAAAAACTGGCCAAAGTTCTCAGGGTTCGGCCCAGAGGCTGACTTTGCATCCTCAGTTGGTTCTGATGGTGGTGACGGAGGCTGTGTTGGAGGGGGGGGGGGAGGTTGAGATGGAGGTTGGGTTGGTGGAGGGGGTGGTGGGTGTGGCGGTGGATGTAATGGAGGTCTGTGAGATCCTGTGCTTTTGGAGAAGGTACCTGTCCGTGAAAAAGCACTGTTGCTGGATGGTTTTAAGCTTTTCTGTCCCTTCATGGGATACCCGTAAGGGGTGCTGGGGTCTGGAGCTCCTGAAGCTGGTGGAGCTGCTGGGGTTGGTGGAACAGATGGAACCGATGGAGCAGATGGAACCGATGGAGCTGATGAAGCGCCAAGTGCCCCTGGGGTAGCCATCTCAGCAGGAGCTGTTACCTCTGGGGCAACATGACCATCTTGTGCTTCTGTATTGGCGGGACATGGAATTGCATTGCTCTTTGTGGGCTCAGGGCTCGTTTGGGTCTCCTGATCACGGTACTGGTCCCCTGGCCATGCCCCAGAATACCGTCTGAGTTCATCATGTGGATTTGGCTTTATGATCCTAGAGCGTGAGTTTCTTCTGCGATGACTTCTCCTTGTGGCTATGCTACTGGACCCACTGCCAAGTGTGAGTGCTTGCAGCTCCAAGTCAGTGGAGGTGGTGGATGTGCTTTTGAGGCTTTGGTTTGGCAGAGAGCCAAGGGTGTTGCTGTTTTCACTAGAGGAGCTTGGTGGAGGAGGAGGAGGAATTGGAGGAGAGTCTGGTTCTTTCTCTTCATTGTTGTTTTGATCTCGAGATTTTGAACTGGACTGTGAAAGTGGGACAGACACAAGGCAAAAAATTGTCTCACTAAGTTTCTTTTTCACACTCTTTTTCTCAGGTTCCTGGACTGGTTCTGTCTTTACATTTGACACACTCTCTGATGAACCTTTATCCATGGATTTGTCAGCCTTTCCAGACTTGTCAGTAATCTTCTCAGCTTTTATCTGGTCTGTACTGCCATCTCCTTTTGCCTGCTTGTCAGCCTTGGTCAACTTGTCAGTAAATTTGTCAGGTTTGCATTGTTTTTCTAGTATTTTATCTGCTTTAAGTTGTTTTTCTAAAATTCTATCAATCTTCAAGTGTTTCTCTAAGAGTCTTTCAGCTTTACTTTGCTTGTCTGAAACCCTGTCTGTTTTTACAGGCTTTTCAGGGACTTTCTCTACCTTGACTTCTGGCTTAATTTGTTTATCTGTATATCTGTCAGCCTTGACCTGATCTGGGAACCTGTCTATCTGTATCTGGTCAGTTAATCTTTCTACCTTTATTTGTTTGTCTGTAAACCTGTCTGGCTTTACTTGTTCTGTAGGTTTATCCAGTTTAATCAGGTCTGCAACTCGTTCTGATTTCACTTGCTCAGTTACTTTGACTTGGTCTGTTCTTGTCTGTTCAGCACCTCTCTCCACTTTGACCGGCTCTGCTACTCTCTCAATCTTGACTTGGTCAGTGACTCTGTCAGTTCTAGCCTGCTGGTCAGTATTTCTCTCTGTTTTAATGATTGGTTGCAGGGGCCTGGGCTGAAAGGCTGCAGGATACTTGACACAGCTCTGCTCAGGTGCTACAGTTTCGTTGCCTTTGTTCGCCCCTTTGTGCCAGCGGTTAGAATTGTCCTGTTCAGTAAGAGCCGGTTTGTTAGTGTCCGTGCTGAGACTCTGTCCCTGTGAAGGGAGAAAGGCACTATCATGTGTGGATTGTCCTAAATTTGCAGCGCAGGGAAGCTCTTTGTTGACGTGTCGGATCTTGTCCGCATCTGTGAGCGAGTTTCCACAGGGCCCCCCTGAGACATGCCTGATGCGCGGGTCATCAAATGGGACATACTGCACGAGTCCTGAGCGGCTAGGTACAACAGGCCCTGGATGCACAGGCCTTCTTGGAATTACTGCCATGCTCCTGTCTTCACGCCGCTCTGACCACGACAATCCTGAAGTTCTGGAAAACCACTGGCCCATCTCTGCACTCACAGGTTCACGTTTCCATCGGACAAGAGCAGAATCTGCTCTGTAGTTCTGTCCACTCCTGGGCGGAAGGAATCTCCTATAGGAGGGGGGTGGGATGTAACCAGGAGGCTCCATGCCAGTCAGTTCATGGTAAAACAGATCTCTATATGCTTCTGGTCTCAGGAGCTCTGCACTTTGGGAGTAACAAATGGACCGGTCTCGTAGCAGTTCTGAGCTCTGAGAGTAACAAAGGGATCTGTCCCTCAACAGATCTGCACTATGTGAGTGGGTGAAAAAACGATCGCGCAATAGTTCAGCACTCTGTGAATGACTGATAAATCTGTCTCTTAGTGGTTCAGCACTTTGAGAGTGGCTCATCATGCGGTCGCGAATTGGTTCTGCGCTCTGAGAAAAGCAAATGGACCGATCTCTTATAGGCTCTGCACTCTGAGAATAGCAACCAGATCGGTCTCTAAGTGGTTCAAAACTCTGAGTAAAGCACACTGCACGGTCTCTGGGTTTGGACACGGGTTCAGAGGACAATGTTTCCCAGCTTCCCCTGTTTTGCTGGTGAGTCTCATAAGACGGGGGCTTGACGGGGCGGCTGAACCGTGGCTTTGGTACAACTGCAGAAGGACCATGACTTTGTGCCTGACCACTCCACCTCTCCCCTGCAGGCCATTCACCGTGGAATCGACCATATGGAGCAGAGCTGTTACTTCTTTGTGTAGGGGGCTGATTTGGGGCACCAGTCTGAGGCAGTTCTCCATAGTGAGGATCCTCAGGTGAAAGGACTCGAGGGAGTGACTGGGACTTGGCTCGCACTGTAGCCGACACATTGCCTTCTGCTGGTCGCAGACGGTGTTGCTGTTCCAGAGACCAATGTTCAGCCTCCCCATCTGACAGCTGCCGACCCAGGCCCACCGCAGGTCGCCATTCCTCTGTGCCCAGGCTCTGGCATTTTCTCTCTCCTGTCACACGCAGAGTCTCTGGGCCTGAGTCTATTGGTTCTCGTATCCATGGGCCTTCCTCCCAGCGTGCCAGTGGCCTCTCACCTCTTAGTTCCTCAACAGCTAATACTGGACCTCTCCATAATCCCCCAGACACTCTGAGCTCCCTGGGATCAGCATAGTCCAAAAGAGCACTGAAGTCCTGTCCCCTCCTTCTCCAAAATGAAATATCTCGCTCATCTGGATGTTCAGAGAACGTCAGGCTGGGTGCATCGTAGAACCTAGCAACAGAGACAAATCTTTGATGAACTTTCAAAAGTACATTTTCAAAAGCTGCAATAAATAATGTTTTTCTTCTGCCACATTTGCTTTAATATTAGATTTTTTCCCATATTAAAATTAGGTTATTACAAAATTTAAAGTAAATATTGTTACAAACAGATAAGGTCATAGAACTGAACAAAATTTAAACAGTCAAGGAAACAAGAATTAATCTAAAACATTATTAAGTTAGACAGCTGACAAATGGCATAGGACTGGGAATTTGGGAATCAGAATAGTCAACCTTTTTACCAATTTATCCTTTTAAAGACAGTTTTATATAACCACTAACAGCAAATAACATAAATAACACAATTCAATAATCAATTAGTTTATTTATAATTGCTGCATCAGAAAATAGCAGCATTGTTGTGGACGGTTTGGAAGGACATGCTAATAACACACTGAAATGAAAAATTTTCATTCCAGCTAAAAATTTATGAAAAATTAACATTCCAGCTAAATTTACTAAAGTTAAAAACAGCAGTTGTTATTTACAGTATTTTAATGCCAATTCTGTGGAAATATAAACATACAGGGATACAGCATGGTATTAGAAAATAAACGTTTAAACTATGAAAACCTACAAAAATTACTGTAGTTTGTACTGTACTGTACTGTACTGTAAAAATGTACTGTAGCCTATTCTGATTTAATAGGGAAAAAAGGATTGTGTTGCCTGTCGTTCATTTATAGTCATTTAAAAAGCACCTCAAGGCAAGCTACTCTATGTGATTACATTCACATGGCTGATTCCTTTCAGGTTACAGTACATCAATGTTGCCTACATTTTTGTGATAAAATCACAATGCAATGGATTAGGCTATGCTTTGAAATATGGATCAAGTCTGTTTTAATTGGATTGTGTTAGTACGGTCTAAGACTGACAGTTAAGAGTTTAAGGTTTGTTGGTAGAAAGCTGTCTTTAACATTTGAATTTTCCATTAAAATTAACCTTACACACATCCAACAGCAGCACACATATGGCACAACATCCTCAAAACATATTTGGACGCGTGTTAGTTGGTATTGTGATGAACTACACCAGTTAAATTTAAGAGAAACTGAATGAACATCACTTATAGTCACTGCAAACACTGGTTAAGGTCATCACAACACTGTTTAAGTATCATAGATTGCACATCCAAAACCAGGAAAAAAATCATAAGCATTCTACAAGAGTTACCGTACTAATTCATTCATTTATTTTACTTCGGCTTAGTCCCTTTATTAATCAGGGGTTGCCACAGCGGAATGAACCGCCAACTTATCCAGAATATGTTTTACACAGCGGATGCCTCTCCAGCCACAACCCAGCACTGGGAAACACCCATACACTCTTGCATTCACACATATACACTACGGCCAATTTAGCTTATTCAATTCACCTATACCGCATGTCTTTGGACTGTGGGGGAAACCTGAGCACCCGGAGGAAACCCACGCCAACACGAGGAGAACATGCAAACTCTACACAGAAATGCCAACTGACTCAGCCGGGAGGCGACAGTGCTAACTACTTTTTTAATATAACTTGTGGGAGGGATATTTATTTTCATTTTGCTTTTGTGTGCTTCATTGAGCTCATATACTGTATCTGATACGTATCTGAAAAGCGTCTTTACCTATAAACATACCCAGGCATCAGTCTTAATGAAGACTTCAATGCTGCCAAATGCCAGAAGGTACTTTCAGGTTTTGTTTTGAATGCTAAATATCCACTTAATCCAGCAATCTTTCTGTCAAGTTTGACGTATTCTGTTTGCTGAGCAAGAAGCTGCTTCAAACGATTCAGAACGTGAGTGACCTGTCTGAATTATTCAAACAGAATGATCAAAAGATTCACACTGAGGATTTGCTAAGTTGTTTTGAAAGGATCAAAAAAGTGATTCACTCACATCACGTACATCAATTTGGAAGTTCCAATTCTAAAAAAGATGACAAAAAAAACAGAAACCGAATAGCATATATCATTAAATTGTATACCTGTCAAGCAATTCATTGATTGAACTGGTGCATAATATCAGAAATGTAGTTAAAGTGTATTTGAACAACAGTTTTTTTTTTCATGATAACCTTAATAATTGTTCTAAATTCAATTAGGATAGAAAGATCCACTTTATAACTGGTAGATATTGATAATAACACTAGAAAAACAATGTCAGTGGAATCGATGAATGACAACAACATTTCCTGTGTCTTAGGGGCTGTTTGACAATGCTTTTAGCCAAAATCTTTTCATGAGTTTTGCCTCTTCGTTTATATGACAACCGCATTTTTGGGGTTTTTTTTGTGACTGAAAAGTAAATCTTTGCAAATCTGATACATTTTGGAAAACGTCCATGTAAAACCCCCAAAACTAGAGTCTTTGAAAACAATGACTTCATGCACATGCATAGTATGTGTTTAGGTGTAGATTAAAGAACAGCAAACAAACACACACAACAATGGAAAGTATGTAATAGTGTTGTTGCTGTTGCTCAAGTGTTTGCTAATGCTTCATATCCAAAGTGTGAATTTACTTCACATTACATCCAACAACGAAGACAATCTTACACACAGGGCAAATTCTACATACACGCTACTGCCGAGCCGCCGACTGCGCATTGTCAATTGTTCGATACAAAAAGTATCTCTAGAGTTTGAAGAACCAAGATAAAACTGTTTTTGTTTCTTTTCTGTGGATTAAAGTGGCTCTATTATGCTATTAATTCCTCGTTTTGTTTCGAAGGTTAACACAATAAGATTTTCCCATAATGTACGTTTAGAATTAAGAGTCTCAAATAATTTGGTTGAACGTGTCTTTTTTAAAACCCCCTACAACATCAAGGAAAATATTGTTCGCAGGCATCCAATGAAAACAATTGGCCATAGGCCCACACGGAATCTGCACGCGCAGAATTCCACAGATTTTTAGCCCATCGTTGATTTGGTTTATTTACTTGTGTAAATGTGT
>CAIGQW010056815.1:3287333-3317733 GCA_903798125.1 Danio choprae
ATGGTTGGACACTTATCTTCAAAAAATGTTTTTTTATTTTCTATAAAATTATAAATATTTCGATTTTCTCTACAACTTGATGGACTTGTCCGGAAGACGGTTCCAGAGTATTAGAGCCCGCTCGGCTAGACTACTCAACAGCTTCTTCTCAAAAACTGTTAAAACCCTCAATTCCATACACCTACCCCCTCTGAAATATTATCCACAATTCCAGCTCTCAACTGTTTATGATTGTTTATTTATGTAGCACCATGGTCCTGCGAGACGCAACATTTTTTTTCCACATGTACCATATATAAAATAAAGCTCAACTTAACTTGACATTTTGTAATAAATATAGGTGTCTCACCAAAGAACAGCAAAACTTAATTCTATAGTGGTTCCAAAAATATATCTTAGACAATATCTTAGGATAACATCATGGGGGGCACAGGGGGCTTGAGTCACATAATCTTGAATGGGGTCTGTCAAGTAATTAAAAGTTTTCTGTGAAATTGCCATTTTAAAATTGGAATAGTGTCAACACCAGAGGACATGCTTTTCAGTGACAAAATGTTTTAAGTTTAATGTTTTTAGACAAATACACTCAAAATAATGATGTTTGCTGTTAGTTCAAACTACTTATTTAAAACGAGCTGAAACAACACAATTTTAGAGGGGGTTTAAACTTAATGGGACAACTTAATTGTTTTATGTTCAATCCACTTAAATTTGTAAAACAAATAATAATAATAAGTTAACTTAATTCCTTCATGTCCTTGTCCTAACACAAATCAATTGTGTGGAACAAAGCTTTTATTTTTTTTACAGTGTATAAATGAAAATAAGTCATTTACTAAAATATCCACTTAGGTAAAATAAGGCCAGAGGAATTAATTAATCAATGACTTTACGATATTCTTTTACATTTTTAAGAGCTTTAATTTATTAAACAAGGCATGAGACAGTCACACCATAGGACAGTTTTTAAATTTGGCTCAAATACACATTTATTACAAGCGACCCATGGAAAACAAATACATGTTTAACCATTTGCTGCTTTTTAAATGATGCCAATACTAATTATATTCATTTGACAGTCAAAAAGTCGCATCAACAACCCATATATTGCCTTATATTTTCAAGTATGATTTCCAAATCTTGTGTGACATTCTTTCATTTTCTTTACGGTTTAGTCCCTTTATTAATTTGGGGTCGCCACTGTGTAATGAACCACCAACTTATCCAGCACGTTTTATGCAGTGGATGCCCTTCCAGCTGCAACCTATCACTCTCATTCACATACACACTACAGACAATTTAGCTTACCCAATTTACCTATACCGCATGTCTTTGGACTTGTGGGGTAAACCGGAGCACCCGAAGGAAACCCACGCCAACACGAGAACATGCAAACTCCACACAGAAATTCCAACTGACCCAGCCAAGGCTCGAACCAGCGACCTTCTTGCTGTGAGGCGACAGCGCTACCCACTGCGCCATCCAGTTGAGTGGTTAAATTAATTTAATTTTAATGTATTTATTTTTTCCCTTTTTTTCCTTACTGCATCGTCAATAATTATTAATTTGAAATTATTGTTTGAGTTACATAATTTCCTACTCTTTGGGATATAATGGTGTCATGTGACATATTGATGGTTTAAATGACCACCAGTGATGCCTGTGTTGTTATTGTGATGAATGAGAATAATGTCGTTGCTCATGTGTGCTGTTAAACTTTTTTTTCACAATTTCTTCGAGTGTTTGGACTGACGATTTGTTTGCGAATGTGGGCATGCTTCGTTCATCCTTTAAGCAGCTTAACGTTTCGGCTTGCCATGTGATTTATTGATAGGAGGCATGCATTTAGCTGATTGGTTTTATGAGGATGAAGCCAAGCCCATCAGGAATGATTTAGTTGTTAAATGATTTTAGGAAATTGTACTGTTTACTTTGTTTTAATATATATAATAAAATGCAATTTATTCCTGTGATAGTAAAGCCGAATTATCAGCATCATTACTTTGGTATTAAAAGAATAGTTCACCCAAAAGTCCTAAAAAGTTAAACCCAAAAGTTACACCCATACACTCTCATTCACACACATACACTATGGACAATTTAGCTTAGCCAATTTACCTATAGTGCACGTCTTTGGACTTGTGGGGGAAACCGGAGCACCCGGAGGAAAGCCACATGAACACGGGGAGAACATGCAAACTCCACAGAGAAATGTCAACTGACCCAGCCGAGGTTCGAACCAGTGACCTACTTGCTGTGAGGCAACAGCACTCCAGAGCCACCATTCTACCTCTATACATAATATTTCACTAGCTACTTTTAAGATAATAGTTTTCGGTTTTAATATTATTTTATAATTTAAAGCCTTGATTAATTAGACAAGTTATTAGACAAGTGTTTTCTTCTGTATCCAATCAAAAAAAGAATAATTTGTCTAATCATCTTGACCTAAACGGTTTTAATTCCAGCAAAACTAAAAGAAATGAGATTTTCGCCAGAAGAAAAATGCAATGGAAGATACTGTAAAAAATGTCCTTGCTCCGTTAAATATCACTTGGGAAAATATTCAAAGATGAATTAATTTGACAGGAGGGTTAAAATAATTGTCTGTATTAAACGGTATTTTAAACAGTTCTGAAATTGCATTGAATTATAAGCGGATCAAAATGTACTCTTGAATTCAGCTAACTGCAATTACCGTGCATTAGGAAAATTTTATGTTCATTTTTCTCTTAATTATATATATATATTTGTACTAAACATTAAACTGTACTAAAATGTCCTCTTTCACGCAGGTATTCCTTTAAAGAAGAAGAATATGAGAAGTAAAATAAGTCTCTGATGTCCCTACAGTGTGTATGTGACTTCCCCCTTTTTAAGCTTTGATCCTAATTGTGCCATTTTGGTGACTGTCGCTTTAAATTCAAATGAGATTGTGCTCTTTTTTAAAAGAGGGCAGAGCTGTGTCAGCATAGTGGCAGAGTCCTATGCTAATAAGGGAGAGATCGTCACTAATGGGCGGGGCTTTCCCTCTCTGATGACACGAACAAAGAGAGAATGTCAATCAAAGTGTTTCTGCAGACTGTTTTTATCAAGTGTGATTAAGCTGTTTATATTGACAAGATCGTTGCACACAACTGTTTAAACCCCTTATAAAAGTTTTGCATAATAGGTCCCCTTTAAAATAGACCTACACTACCTGTTTAGCAGATATGAATACTAATAGGTTGAATGTGAATCGTGCCTTTTCCAAACTGAAGAATTTTTTGGAGGTTTTGTATTTTCTGTATCTCTGGATAAAGCCGGCAGCCACTGATGCAAGCACTGCTACAGACTGTATTCACTAAAGTCTTTGTACTGATCTGTGGCATTTTGCTGAACTTCAGGAAAGTTATTCGTGCTGTTAGCAGTTGTGTACAAACACACAGAGAGGATTGAGAATGTCAACTCACTCGCTCAATCCTCCTGTGTGCTTTTATCCTGAAGCACAGAATAAAAGCAAGTAACATTAATTTGTGTGTGACCAAATTCTTTAAAGCACCAGCCAGTTCAGATTCTAGAGAGCATTTGATTAGACAGAAATTTTAATGTCATGCTAAAGTGCAAAGTGATGTCTTCAAAATCACTGATCCATGTCGAGAAACTGTAAGTTTTGAATTCATGTGTCTTCTATAAATAAATAATATTTATGTTGGAACACAGTATATAAAAAAAACATACATCATACTACACTGTGATGATTCTGGTTTCCACACAATTCCTTCAAGTTGTCCCAACGCAAACTGATTAAGTTAACTTAAGTGTTTTAGCAAATTGAACATAAAACTATTAAGCTGATAATCCATTTTGGAATAAGGCTGTAACATAAAAAAATGTGGAAAAAGTGAAGCGCTATGAATACTTTCCGGATGCACTGTACATATATTGTACATACACACACATCCAATTGCACCCAAAAACACCATCCAACACCCAAAAGCTTTTTGAACTGTATCTCCAGAGAAATAAACGTTTTTATATTAATAATAATAATAATTCCTTACATTTATATAGCGCTTTTCTAGACACTCAAAGCGCTTTACATGTTGGGGGGAATCTCCTCATCCACCACTACTGTGCAGCATCCACCTGGATGACGTGACGGCAGCCATATTGCACCAGACCGCACACCACACACCAGCTGTTTGGTGGAGAAGAGACAGAGTGATGAAGCCAATTATGATATGGGGATGGTTAGGAGGCCATGATGGACAGAGGTCGTTGGGCAAATTTGGCCAGGATGCCGGGGCTAAACCCCTACTCTTTTTCGAAGGACATCTTGGGATTTTTCACGACCACAGAGAGTCAGGACCTCGTTTTAACGTCTCATCCGAAAGATCTCACTGAGCAGTATAGAGTCCCCTTCACTATACTGGGGCATTAGGACCCACACAGACCGCAGGTTGAGTGCCCCTGCTGGCCTCACTAACACCACTTCCGGCAGCAACCTAGCTTTCCCATGTGGTCTCCCATCCAGGTACTGACCAGGCGCAGCCCTGCTTAGCTTCAGTGGGCGACCATGTGAGCTAGCTGCCGGTCATTTTGTATATTGTTTTATTGATAAAGTCTTCATTTTGCTGTAAATTACTTATATAATAACTGTTAAAATACACATAATATTGTATTAGGAATAAATATGCCTTATTCTTCAAAATAATTAGAAATGTTGAGAAGACTTTACAATAAGGTTCCATTAGTTAATGTTAATGTATTTTCTAATTTAATACAGTATATATTCATCTCTGTTAGCATTAGTTAATGAAAATGCAGTGTTTCTGTTCTTGTTAACTTACAGTTCATTAACTAACGTAATTAACTGATGTAAACACAATAAAAGCCTTCATTGTAAAGTGTATATGAAACGTTTTGCATTGTATTCTAAAACTGCTTTTATTCTAGCCAAAATTATCTCCAGAAGAAAAAACATTGTAGGAAATACTGGGAAAAATTCCTTGCTCTGTTAAACATCATTTGTTAAACATCATCTCAATATTTGAAAAAGAAACAAATTCACAAGAGGTCTAATAACTTTGATTTCAACTCTATAATAGCCAAAATTAAGTTTAGTTTTGAGCCCCGCGGTGGCGCAGTGGGTAGCACGATCGCCTCACAGCAAGAAGGTTGCTGGTTTGAGCCTCAGCTGGGTCAGTTGGCATTTTTGTGTGGAGTTTGCATGTTCTCCCCGTGTTGGCGTGGGTTTCCCCCACAAGACATGCGGTACAGGTGAATTGGGTAAGCTAAATTGTCCGTAGTGTATGTGTGTGAATGAGTGTGTATGGATGTTTTCCAGTGATGGTTTGCAGCTGGAAGGGCATCTGCTGCGTAGAACATGTGCTGGATAAGTTGGCAGTTCATTCCGCTGTGGCGACCCCAGATTAATAAAGGGACTATGCCGAAAAGAAAATGAATGAATGAAGTTTAGTTGTTTTTTTTTTACTCAGAATTGTTTGTTGAAACACTGCTGTTTTTAATAGCCTTTTAGGTCAGCAGAGCACAGTTCATGTGTACAAACACTATGTCTAAACCTCTGTTGTGCACAAAGTACCAGCGCAGTAAATGCATCTCTCTGGCGCCCTCATCTCTCCATGTTCATTGTGTGGCCTGCGACTTCAGTTTGTCTGAATAAGCCTTGAGCACTGTGTTTCCAGGCAAACCCTGAATGCCAGTCTGATGGTTGCCATGGCAACAGAGTCAGGCCGACTGCACTTTGGAATGCCTGGAGACCCTGAACACTTCAGTCGTGCCCAAAGTCTTATCTGCAAACCAATGCCACAAACTCAAGACATGCCGAAAGAGAGCTTGTTTAACATCAGACGCAAAAAGTTTAATTAGACTTTCAGAGAGCTCGCTCGGATTTGTCGGTGAGGTCTCTGATGAAAAGCACTTATTCTCACTTGTCTAGTTTTTATTTAAATGAGGAACAGTTTTGGAAAGTAGAAGTTGATATGAAAAGGGACTAAGCCGAAAAGAAAAGTAATGAATGAATGAAGTTTGATATGATCTGTATATGATCTGGCCCATTATAACATTTGTTTTGGCCCACCAACCCAGCTGAGAAGAGAGTAAGAATGATGGGCAGGTTTGGGGCAAATGATTTTAACAGAGATTGTCATTTCTCATTTAAAATAACCTTTTTTGTTTGATTGTTTGTTGTTTTTGTTAAAAGCCAACTGAAATTAAATGTTTCATTTAAATAAATGCGTTGTAAAAATGTAAATACTGCCACTCGTCAGATAGAGGACAATGCAGAAGACGTCTGCAAGCAAATCAAGGCAAAATCAGGTGCAGCTTGACTAGAGTAACTCCATTCTGTTATAAATGAGATTCGTTCATTATAAAATAAATTTATTCTGTATTAGCTATTACAAAGCAATGTTTTCTAGTTATTTTGAAATATTATTAAGTTAATTAGGAAATATCCGAGGCAACTGTATTTACCTTCAGCCCACTAGCCTCAATCTAGATTGGTTTTTGGCCCTTCATAAGAAAAAGTTCGGGCACCCAAATGCTTTATGAGCATAGACCCCAAATGTTTCTGTTAGATGAAAGGCATTTCCCATTTATTTGCAATGCAAATTTATGACCGTGAGGAGTACAAGTGTGAATTTTTATTTTTTCAGGAACCTTCCAGAATTATGCCCATGTAGTTTATTTTTTCTTTTCCCTTGTGTTTACATTGCAAGTAGGCCTGTCACGACACTTATTTTTGTTGTACGATATATTGCACCAAAATATATTGCGATAAACGATATTATTGTCATTTTAAGACCATTTTATGCCACTCACTATATAATGCCATAATGACAATATAATATCATCATTAAGCAAGTACACTCTTACAAAAAACACACAAAAAATGTTATTCCTCAGAATATTTCATTTAATTATAGTCAATTTAGCATTTTAATAATTAGGCATTGGAACCAGAATGTGAAAACACATATCCTAAATAAATAATAATAAATATTAACAAAAAAGGGCAAGGTACAAGTAACAGAGGCTGTGATATCTGCTACCAGATCTATTTTCAACTGTCAGGCACCCGCATGAAAATATACTAAAGTTATTTATAATAAATACTATAGCATTTTTTTAACCATACTGACACCTCCTATAGAGATGTTGCGCAACCAGCTAAAATGTTGCTAGAATTGTTTATGTATGAACGATATATATTGCATCACCAAAAATGATTGAGGTCATGTCCATGTGTTGTGCAATAAGTCCATATATTGATTATTGTGGCAAGCCTAATTGCAAGTGTGAAAACCCAAGCTTTGTGCCATTCTGATAAACTAAAAATATAAATAACTTTAATAAAATGACCAAGCCCCAGACAGTTAAGACTCTACAATGAAACAGCTATGGAAAAAAATATTAAAGGGAGGACTTGAAAATTTTTGAATATTTATAGGTATTAGTATAGCCAAAATTTTAATTTGTTTTATTCCATAAACCTCTGATTAAGTAACAATTAACAACATTTACTACTGGCTTATTAGCTGCCTATTATTAAGATATTTACTGTTTATTAGCACTTGATCTTTTTTTATGTCCCTAGCCAAATAACTATACCCAACAACTAACTTACTAATTACTAATAAGCAGCTAAATAATTGAGGTAAAATGGTTAGTTAATAGTGAAATGTACATTTAAATAAAGTGACCAACATTTTTCTAACTTTAAAATAAAAAGACATTTTTTTAGAGTAGAAAATAACAGTAAAATGTTTTCATTTGTGATTGAAAATAAAAGTTATTTCAACAAATAATGGATTTCCTAAAGGTACAGTTTTGCCCAAAATGAAAATGACCATTTATTCTCCCTCCCAGGATGATTCCAAGCCTTTATGAGTTTTTTTTTCAGGTAACACAAAGGAAGATATTTAAAAAAATACTGGATACAGGTAGCCACTGACATTCATAGTAGGAAAAGCAAATACTATGGAAGTCAATGGGTTTTGCGGTTCATGAGAAGAAAGAAATTCACATATATCCAGAAGAAGTGAAGGGTCAGTAAATGATTACGAAATATTCATTTTTAGGTGAACTGTCCCTTTAACATTTCAGTTATTTGTCTCTTTAACTCAGATCTCATTTTTTTTCCATAGCTGTACATTAGCATGCTATAAAATAACTTTGAAAACATTTATAAAACTTTATAATGTTTACTCCACCATTTTTTAATAAATTAACTACATTTCTATACTAACTAATACTAAGCATTTATAAATCTTTATAATATTAATTCCACCATTTTCTAAACAATTAACTACATTTCTATGCTAACTAATAAAAGGAACTAATTAGTTTAAAACCCTAATCGGTTAAAAAAAAGAAAAGAAATCAGAAATATCTAATAAAGATCTTTATTCAGTTTTAAATAGGCCAACAAACCGTAAAAATACATACAGGTCAATAAAATGACAAATCAGCTCCTCGTGTGCATCTCAGCCTCTTGGGATACGGTTGTAAATTGTCCTCAAAACAAAAATTGTAAAGACGGATGACTTGCAGGTGCGAAAAAAAAAGAAAGAAAAAAAAAAGTATGCTTTGTTGTTGGCAGATTTTTCTTTTTCCCGATTGGTTGGTCCTGAGAGTCAGTCGATATGAGCTGAAATCAGAGAGACGGACGCCGGCACTCGCCAGCCTCCAGGCAGCGCAAAAAACAAACGTTTCAATGGTGATATTCACAACACAGAACGTGCCGTCGATTCGCAGAGCATTAATGCAAAAGAAACGGTGAAAAAAACAACAAAAAAAACAAAACCCCCAAATCATTCAATAGTTCTTGCGCTACATCCCAAAAAAAAATTTAAATTAAAAAAATCCCACAACAGATTAAATAAGATTCAGATAAGAGGACGACACGGGAATATCAGCATTGCTTAAAAATGGAAATATTAAAATAAATTCAGCTCAATCGAAAAACAACATCCAGCCCAAATCTGATTATATTGATTTTCTGTTAAGCTCCTATATGCTGGAACAGCGAAATACATCATTTCAATAATTTAAAGTGATACTATAAGATAAATAATGTGGAATTTAAGCACGTTGTAGAATTAGGCCTCAGCAGATGGATTAATATCAAGGTTTTATTCTTTAATTTTATGCTTAGGGCTTCTCATTGTCATTTTTATTTAAAAAAAACAAACCTTACCTAATAAGACAAACTCACATTTGAATGCTGGGCTGCTCAAATGTGCTTCAAGGCCAAAAAAGTGAGTGTGGTTATCAAAGGAAATTCATAATCAGTTACAAAGCCTCACACACTCTAACCTTAATTCAATCACACTCATTTGTTTTTGTTTTTTTCTTCTTTTCAAAGAGCTGTCTGAAAGCATGAAGCAAAGGAAGAATAAAAGAGTAGAACAGAAGAAAAGCCTGAAGGCCAGAGCAATTCTGAGGTTAAACAACATAATGCTTACTTAAAAACAATCAAAAAAATAAAAAAGATCTCATTTTAGTCCCTTAAGGAAACAAAAATGGCCATTTGAGTGAGTGTAAATGCAGGTTTGCATGCCTTAACGTTTCCACTTTCGGGGGGGTGATGCTGATGAAGACGAGGATGAAGGCAGGAATGGGAATGTGGTCATGATTCCTCGTTTCCTGAGTCGTCCTCATCATAGCAGCAGTCCTCGTCATTCTCATCGTCCAAGTCCTCGTCATCATAGTAATCGTCGTATAAGAGGTCAGAGCCCTCGTCCGGCGCAGGGGCGCGTGTGCGCACACAGTACTCAGCCAGCGTGGTGGGAACTTTCACTCCGTCCCGCTCGGCCTCTGCTTTAGTTGCCAGAACCTGTTTTCTGGAACAGACACACAAACGATGCATGAAATAGATTGAAAAAGTAATGTTTGCTTTCAGGGTAGACTTCATTACAGTTGACATTTTATTTTGCCCTACATTTTAGTGTTGAAAAGATACTGGAATTTCCAACTTCGATACGATACCTTGAAAAATATCAATATTCAATACCATTTTCGATATCACAAGGAATACATTCCACAACATTGGGAGTATACAAATAAGGGAAAATGAAAAAAATAAATAAACTAAGCCATGCATTGTCAAGTAAAATTGAATTTCACCAGGTATGTCGGCAGTCCTTAAGTCAAGAATGCAATGAATTACGAGTAAAAACTAAATTAGTGCAATCGTATCTGCTTTTAGGATTAAAACAACAGATTAAATCATCTTAATATATTATTAACCACTGGCTGATAAAATGTTTGATTCCACTCACCAGTAATTGAATTTGGAGGCTAAGAATAAGATATATTCTCATCATCTGCTGGATTAAAAATATTAAGTTTTAGGACAACCTTGATGAAAGGTTTTGATCCACTTCAAATGCTGTGTGTGTGCGCATCTCCATATGCAAAACAGAGCCATTTCAATTTCAAAGAGTAATAATAATAATAATAATAATAATAAAAAAAATGTAAAAAAATATATATATATACTAATTTAACAATGCATCTTATTGTAAAATGTTTACTAATGTGCGTGTGTGTGCGCATATGCATATCAGAGGCATTTCAATTAGCAAAAAACAAATAAATAAATAAATAAAAACTCAGCTATAAATTTAACCATGCATCTTATTTCATAATGTTCAGACTGAGAAAGTGGGACATATTGACATTTTCTGCAGGGTAGTTTTTCATACGAGTTGCTGCTGCCCAGAGGTTTTAAGATGCCAAGTCAGAGAAATAAACAACTGATGTCCTGAAGGAGGGAGAGGATCAAACCTGACACAAATCTTCCAGCTCAGATGGTTAAAAACACGAATTGCAACACACAGTAAAGAGATTGCCAAGAGGAGATAAACAGTCACTCATGTTTCAGTGATTTATTCGACCACAGGAGGGCACCGCTGATCCAGAAAATAAATCTTAACAAGGTTTTTCCATTGGCTAAAGTGTTACTTCACAGATAGAGTCATTCAAATGTAACCCACATTAAACAAATAAAACATTAAACACAGCTGAAGCTCTATTTGTATTCAGAATTGTACCTAATGATCTCTGCATATTCCCGGTCTTTTCCTTTACTGTCTCTCCATTTGCGGTACATGACAGAGGCGTCCACGTTGGCGGGAGAAAATGTGTTGGGTTCGTTCAGT
Source organism: Danio choprae (assembly GCA_903798125.1). Taxonomy (NCBI): domain Eukaryota; kingdom Metazoa; phylum Chordata; class Actinopteri; order Cypriniformes; family Danionidae; genus Danio; species Danio choprae. The sequence continues at coordinate 3,298,502 of CAIGQW010056815.1, forward strand.
AGGGAGATGACACTCAACAGGATGGTTCTGAAACACACAGACGGACAGACAGTGTTATAATGCCATTATCTTTAAGCTCATCTGTCCTAGAGCTGCTTGGTGTGGCATTCTCCTAAAGAGTTCAGGAGATTTTGCACAAGAGGATCAGTCTTTATTTATTGTTGACCACAACTGAGGTGCCCTGACATTGTAGTAATAAAATGCAGATGAAAATTATTGGTCAACACTTTTGAAAAAACAAAAAAAGCATTAATAATAAACAAGATACATATATTAAAGTGGAGTATTGAGTTTAATAATATATCTTAAATAAAATTAAATAATAAAAATAAAAAGTAATACGTTTTTTATTTGATCAATTAATATTTATATTTACTGGTGTTATAATATGAAATGATTGCATATTCATATGATGTAATTATTAAGAATGATTATAATTCTAATTGTAAGCAATTCATATATAATTTGAGTGTTAAGGTATTCATCTTAAAAACTGCAATAAATGAATATAAAACATTATTATGGATATTTAGTAAATATAAATTCATATGATGCAATCATATTATTTAGTTAATGTCAAAAACCAATAATAAAATTGGTTCAACAGTTATAAAAAGGTCTGGGAAAGACATTTAAAATGCTTGTTGATATAGACTGTACAATAACTACTGTAAATTCATATAGGCTTACAGGTAAAAAAAAACAAAAAAAAAACAAACACACACAAAACATGGTTGTAGCACACAAAAAAAGATAGCAAAAAGCACAGCAAACAAAAGTAACATTACACTAAATTTGCGTTTCAAATTTGTGTTACAATCAAACAAAATATTATTTAAAAATACAACAATTAGCATCTGAGCAAGGGAACACTGTAGGTTGTGTCAACGTAAACCATTGACGATTCAATCTGGGGTCAAAATAATGTCCATCTCTCCGTGTTCTGTGACAGGTGTTCTTCAACAACGCAAATGATTAACATGAGCTTCCTGGAAGACACCAGCTTTTCCACTGAAACACAAAGCCCAGTGAAACAAGACACCAGACTAACTAGAGCAGAGATCAGACTCTGGGGAGGAAACACACAAATACACAGATCTCCACCGAGATGCTTTCCATAAAGGCAGAACACAGAACCAGCCCGGTCACTATTCCTATAATTCTGTTAGCAGAAAGCACATCATATCTCTTTTGTGAGAGCTCCTGCTAAAGATCTAGATGGATCCCTGAAGGGAAACTCATTTGCAAAAATCACCCAACATTTAAAACACAAGCTCTCTTTCTTTAGGGAAAACGGCAGAATAAGCTGCAAGGTGGGTCAAACTTAAAGAGATAGTTCACCCAAAAATTAAAATTTAAGCGGAACCAAACATTTTTGCTTTTCTTTTTCTGTTGAAAGCAAGATATTTTGAAGAAAGCCTGAAAACATTGACTACCATAGTAGGAGAAACAAATACTATGGAAGACAATGGTTACAGATTTAAAATAATTTCTAAATATGTGTGCAAATAATAAACGTACATTAAAAACATTTATAAAGAGCATAGACTGAACAAAAAAAATTGTATTGAACTTATTTTTGACGTACGAGTGAGTATAGCCATTGGAATCTTTTTGGCTCGAGACTTCTGGTCTCATTCACTTCCATTGATTTTTAGACATTAAAAACAGCTCGTTCTGCTGCTTGATGTTGCAAACTGATATTTTCTTATATTATTCTACTTTTTATGTATAGTCATGAACACTTATTTGTAGAGCAAGTAGTTTAATCGTTTTCTGCAATTGATTATTCCAAGTCATTTGCATAGGCAACTGAATTGGAAGTTCTAAGACTATAGCAAAAGCGAGCGCACTTTCGCATTGCAGAATAAAGTCAATAGAAAGTACATATACACTTGAGTCTTAGTTAACGTTTATATTGTTTGACAACTTTTCAAGGAAAAAAAGCATTACTAAATGACGCCACCTCTTTACTCTGTTGACAAAAAAAGGTCAATAATAATGTATGTAGTATTATGTAGTAATGATGTTTGACGAACGGTGAAATGTAAAGTATTTCTAGACCTCTCTGTGCTGAGAGGCAGGCAATTAAACATAATAAACCTGTTTCCACGGTACGCTACACAGCGGCACCCAATGAATATGCCTATTTGAGTTTTAATTTGCATGATCACTACTTACACATTCATTACCTTTACAGCTAGCAAAATGAAGTTCAGTAAAAATCAAATGGAGTTTTCATTATTTGATTAAAGGGGACCTATTACGCCCCTTTTTACGAAATGTAAAATAAGTCTCTGATGTCCCTAGAGAGTGTATGTGGCATTTCAAATCAAAATACCACTCAAATTATGTTTTATAGCTCTTTGAAACTGCCCATTTCAGGCTTTGATCCTAATTGTGTCATTTTGGCTACTGTCACTTTAAATTCAAATGAGATTGTGCTCTTTTCAAAAGAGGGTGGAGCTACAAATGCCTGTGCATCAGCATAATGGTAGATCCAAAAACAAAACTAAAGTCCTATGCTAATGAGGGAGATTTTCACTAATGGGCGGGGCTTTCCCCCTTCTGATGACACATGTACAAAGGGACAACGTCAATCAAAGTGTTTCTGTTTCATCAAGTGTGATTATAAAAGATAAAATTAATAAATGTTCACCATAATAAGCTGGTTATGTTCACAGACAGTGTTTAAACCCCTTATAAAAGTGATTTTTGCATAATGGGTCGCCTTTAATAAATTGCAGATGAAATATTTGACTATTTGTGTATACCTGACGTTCTGTGTGGGGTTCCACCTCTCTGAGGGCAGCTCTCCGCTCTGTGGATCATCTACTGGAGGATGCAGGATGGAGATGCACACGTCCCCGTTCTGGGAAAGCACACAGAGATTTAATCAATCACAGGATCACAATCCTTTTATGAAGAAAACAACGTCTTGCTGAAGCGCTCGCCTCCACACCAGTGCTGTGAGTACTCAAGAGTCAGAGCGAGACGTGTGAACGAAAGATAAGGGGAAACAGCCTGTCAAAGCTGAAGGACGGTCTCTGCAGAATGATGAAAAGCCTTGCGCATGCACTGCATATTTACAATACATGGGAAATATACTATAAGGCCTGGGCGGTGTCGGTGTCACTTTAAATTATGGTACTTGTATAAACATATTAACATAAGGCAAAATTACTAGTCCTTCTTTGAAATTGTTATTCTTATTAAAATATTTCCCAAGTGATGTTTAATGGAGAGATTTTTTTCAAACAATAGTTTTTTTTTAAACTAATTTCAAATAATTTCTTTCATCTCTGTGTTGATGAATACATAATATTTTACTAGCTATTTTGCAAGATACTAGTATTCAGCTTAAAGTGGCTTAACTGGGTTAATTAGGCAAGTCAAATGGACAACAGTGGTTTGGTCTGTAGATTAGATTAGATTAGATTCAACTTTATAGTCATTACACATGTACAAGGCTACAAAATGCAGTTTAGGTCTAACCAGGAGTGCAATAGCAGCAAGTACAGGATATAGGTAAAAGTTATAAAGTGCAATTATAGAAAAAATATGGTGATATTTACAGATGGATGTACTATGAACATTATATACAGGTTGTATTAGCTATGAACAGAGATTTACAATAGATGAATATATGTACAGATTGCTATTAATAATTAGAGGTATGCAGGGCTGGGTGATCTGGCCTAAAAGCAAAATCTCGATTAATTGAACATTTTAGCTCGATTATGATTCATAAACGATCATTTTATTTATTTATAAAATTTTTTGGCCCTCATAGTTCACTGACAAATTTTATATGCCGTCTAAAGGCATCTCTGGTGCAGCTTCCAATCATCGTCAATGTGGTGCAAAGTAAGGCTTAAGAATAAGTCCACCGTCCTTCTTGACCAGAGATCAGATGTGGCTGCAAAGTGGCTGCAGATGAAGAAATCAAAAATCAGCCACAGCCTTTAACAGAGCGGGGTCACGTAAAGAGTAGGGAAAGTAATTGAAAAAAAATCGTCCTGAAAAAATTTGATCGATTATAGATAGGTTCTGCATGTCGATTTCGATTACTTTGATTAATCGCCAAACCCTGGAGGTCTGCAGATAGATATGATAATGACATATGACATAATTACAAATGTATATGTACAGTGGGTATGTACAATTCAATATGAATTGGTGCAACGTAGTGCGGTGAATATGTGTCATCTTAATTGTGCAAATATTAAATAATAAATAAATAATGCAGTGTTTATGGGGAGTGTAAGTTATGAGGAGAGTGTGGGGGTTGTATGAGGAGGGGGCAATCAAAAACAAATTAGGGGGTTAATAATAACAACCTTAAAAGTTATAAGAAATAAGACTTATAAGACTTATAATAAGCCAGAAGAAAAAATATATAATGGGAAATACTGTGACAATTTCCATGCTCTGTTAAACATCACATATTTGGGAAAAATGAAAATTCACAGCAGGAGGGCTTATAATTTTGCCTTTAACTGTATATACATATAAATGCAGTTTTAAGTATTAATCCTATAATCCACATAAGCACCAGTTAAATGCTTTACTTCATGTAACTTCTTTTAACTTTGAAGTCTGAACTTTGAATTTGGCATCAAAACAGTTGCTTCACGTTATGTAACATTTTATATTTGTTGGATGGATAGATGAACTGAACATGAAAAAAACTTTAAAAGCACAAACTGACTATTTAAGTCATTTAACAGTTTATATCTTTATATTTTGCCACTATCATTTAAAGTGGAAGTGAAGCAGTCAGCCAAGTTTACATTATTTTGTACATTAGTTTCCATGTTAATGAAAATATATTAATAATGAAAGATCTGTTTAGCGACTTCTCATGGTTAATCTTATCATTTCAAAACCCACAACACATAGGCTAATGTTTTCCAGGTCTGAAGTCTGTTAGCCACATCTCTTTGTGGTAAGCATTACAATCCTTCCTCATTTTTAAATGCCCAATTAATGCCCTCAGCTTGCTTGCTTTCGCATTCAACACAAAGCAGCCATTTCTTCTAACAGGAGTTCAAATATTGTGTTGCTTTTCATATCTGACCATGACTGTTCAATGGCAATAGCTAAGATAGCTAAGATAATGCTTGCCGCATTAACACAGGGCTTAACTGAAACGGAAATGAGGAAGTCCAGATGAGCCACAGTACACAGAGTGAAGACTAAAACACTACTCTTACCTCATAGATGTTGGGGTGCCACATCTTGGTGAGGAATCTGAATGTGGGTGGGGAGTAGGGGTAATCGATCGGGAACTTAATACGAGCCTGCAAAACAAGACAAAAACCATGATGAGGATAAACATGATGCATTGTTTGTTTTTCCAAGTATTTGGGGCTAAATCATAACATATTCAGCTGCCAATGAGGCCAATATTCACACTTGTTTCAACTGTTTGGACTGAACCAAAATTTTCAATGGCAACCCCCTCACCCGCTGGTCTCTTTTCACACTGCACTCACATTTGTCTGCAACAGATGCAGCACAAGAGACGCGAGAATTACAAGCTGCTTTACAAAAAGTAATTTACACAAAGGCAACCGCAAGAAACGCATAATGTGATAGACCATTGTGTATCCACAATAGTAATGTTAGTTTGGTTATTAATGTATCTGTTTATATCCTATTAAAAGTCATTTATTATGACTACTAATGACTGTGTTCGAAACAAAATAACATCAGCAGTTGAGAAAGCATGCGCTGTTGGTTATCATTGCGATGCTCGTTGTGTTTACTTCAGATGCTACTAAGCTGCGCCTGGTGAAAGATACTGAAGTCTCAATGTGATTTTGTTTCTCCAGATAATTCAGGTATGTTTCATAAAAAAAAGTGAATATGTTTATCATAATTAATGTAAAAAAAAAAAACATGCGAGTACATATTTCCTATGTGTTTTAGTGAATAGCTTATTTACAGCGATTCAGATGAAAGCACCGGTAAAATGACAGTTGGTCTGAGTTACGTTTGTAACAACTGTCTCCCCAGTAAATATGTATTTATCTCAGTATGTGATAATTGAACAGAAAATGAGTTATTATTTGTATATATTGGTTATGTATTTGTTGAAGTTATGTATAAAGTTTACGAGATTAACATCGGTCAAGTGTAACGATTACAATTTAAATGATATAAATAAGGGTGCTTTCACATCTGTGGTTCGGTTCATTTGGTCCGGACCAAGGGCAACAAATGATACATTGTAGCATTTTTCTGCAGTCTTTGGGTCCTTTTTACACCACACTGATTGCTTTGGTCCGAACCAGTTGAAAAGAACCAAAATGCAGTCATCTGACAAAATCCACATCACTCATTGGCCAGATGTTATTGAACGCATTTCCTAAACTGCTTTTCGATTGGTCAGAATTAACGTGTGGGGCAATACCAATGGAACTCCCGCAAGTAAACAAACCAGCAAAATGTCGTTTTTCACTATGGAGGGACGACTGCGCTGGCTGATTGTATCCCTGGTCATAGTATACTATATAGTACGTATACATCATTTTAGACAAACTATACATTTCGAGAATGAAGCGTGGCTGCGGTTGGAAAACAAATTTTTTATGCATTGCAAACGGCGAAGGCACATCGCAAGTCACTTCAGGAGGAGGCGTGAAGTAATTTTGCTTAACTGCGACATGGTCATCTTCCGGAAATATTACCAACGTATATGTTTTCCCCTCTCTCTCTGTTTAAAATTGTTGTTAAAGCGCCGTCAACAAATATTTTTCCTCCACATTCCATAATGCACAGCGCATCGGACTACGGCAGCTGGATTAGACGAAAAAGGCGCAGTACTTTTTGCTGTTGGGTCTGTTTTAGTTCGGATCATGTTCTCACCACAAACGAACCGCTCCAGGGTTCGTTTGAAAGCGTATCGAGACCACCTCTTCAAGGAGGTCAAGGTACGCTTTTTTGGTGCGCACTTGAGTACGATTGCTACATTTACACCTGCCCAAATAAACCGCACCAAGAGGGAAAACTAACTCTAGTGCGATTCAACAGAACTAAATAAGGCAGGTGTGAAAACACCCTAACAGACGCATGATTGTGCTGTGAGTTTAGTAGTTCTATGGTAAATGGTTATAAGATGGTTGAAAAAGAATTTAAAGTGTATTCTGTGTCCTAGGTATAATGATTATATGTGTTAATGATAAGAAAGTACAAAGTGTATAGGTATTTGAAGACTTCATTGTTGTAAAAAGAGAAAAAAACTATTCCAAGGGATCAAAACTTTGTTTGATTAAATAAAACATGACGTGTTAGGATATTTTTGCTATACTATGAATGTTAATAAAAAGATGCTACCAAGTTGCGCTTGGGGAAAGACACTGAAGTCTCAATGTGATTTTGTTTCTCCTGAAAATTCAGGCACTTTTAATCTGCCTATATGTACCGCAGCCAGGACCTTTAACAATAACAACAATCAAAGCAAGGGTTTTCAAACTAACTCCTGAGCTGGGCAGTATAACAATATAAATCATGACAACGGTATGATGTGTCTAACACTAGAGATTTCGCTGTATTGCACATTTTACAGTACTCAAATTAACATCCACAGTACAAGACATTACGGATATTTAAAGATGAAGTAACATGCATGAATGGGAAAACTTAAGTGCCCTTGACTTAAGTGCAACTTTGTACATGTAATTTAAATAAATTATTAGTTGAATCATATACAGTAGGGCTTCACAATATATCGTTTCAGCATCGATTTGGACATCTGTAATAGTCACATCCCAGAATGTGCAATGTCGAGTTGGGATTAGAGTACCAGGAAACACAATTCAAAACATTGTGGAGGCATTATCTATGTTTCCATCCCAAGACAAAAATTTTATTTATGCGCAAAACAGAAATATCGCATAATAGACGTGCGAATAAAGCAGCGTTTCAATAAAATGAAACAAAAAAAATTGTAATTTCCTGATTAACTGGCAGCAAATATCAAAAGTAAAAACGGATTTTGCTGCGGTAGGAGAAGCTGCGTGAATCTTTTCTTTATTTAATAAATTACTTGCACCTCAGAAGACAATGCCAACACTCAAACTCGTGGTGGCGTTTGAAGGCTTGAGACGCGAAGGACAGACGCTCTTGATTCTGGAGGTAATTAATAATATAATAACACCAATCCTGAAATGGTTAAGGTGTTTTAGAATGACCAAAACAACATTTTAGATGTTTTACAATGTGGTCAGGCTGCTGGTTTGTCCATTCACACACATTTTTATCATCACATGATCTCTTATAACAAAATCACATGACTTTTTTATGCGCATACTGGAAATTGTTCAGTAAAAGTATTTCCATCGTAGTTTATGTGCATCTTTTCTTATCGAATAAAAAGTTTATCCTACTCTGTTATGCGCATATGTTTTAAATGCGCATTTTCAAAACTTATGCACATCTTGGCGTTCCCATCAACTGGTTTTTTATGTGCACATACAAAATGCGCATAAAAATTGGTGGATGGAAACATAGCTACTGTGAAGTTTAGTCTTAATAGATTAAACTTTTTTCATTCGCTTGTGTTTTTAAGGCCTGTGACAATACGATTTCAAGCAAATTCAAACCATTTGTGTATAAGAAATTATAACATATTACATGGTATTTAAACGTAGCTTTTAATTGACTGTATTTTCAAAAACACATCGTACATTCATCCTGATAATTTTGAATAAACGTCACAAAAAAGAAAGAAATTATAACATTTAAAGCTTTAACAAATCCATTTTATAGAATGAAGATTATGCAGTGTTATTATTTTACATTTAATTATTACATTTCTGTACCTGTATACGGTTCGACTGTCTGAAACACCCTTTCTTTCTTTTTTTTTGCTTGCAATTTGTATTTTATATTTTATTTTTATGCAGATGCACTGCCCTACAAAATCATTCCAATGAGTCTAAAATGATGAATTCTTTTCAAATAGAGCTATTCAAGTTATCTGGTGAAACTATATCCATATTGAAATACATATTACAGAAAAACATCATTGCAATGCCAATATCATGCAGCTCTAATACAGAGAACATTTTATTTGGCAGTATTTCCTGCTAGTATTTGAACAATAATTAGCATCGTTGATTTTTGTTTGTCCTGTTGTTTGTAATTAATTTTATTTATGTTGCTTTTGGTCTTTATATATTTTTCATGTTTCGATTTATACTACGATCCTATCTTTTTTAAGTTTGTTACAAGCCCTTACAAATTCTTAAAACTTTTCTTAAAGACTTGCACTCCTCTCCAAACTGTACTGTAAAGCTTCTTTCACAATTCAGACACACATACACAGCCAAGCTGAGATACTAAATGGACTTGGGACCTCACTAAAAGCTAGTGTGTGTGAAAATGTCCAAAGGAGTGCGTTATATTTAACACATTTTACCATGTTAAAAAGCCTTCCGCAGATTCCCCTTCCCCCAGAAACCACATTCTGTTTCAGCTTGATAACCCAGCCAAATACGAAGTTCAAAACGTCAACTACTCAGAGTCGTCAGCTGGTGTGCCGCAGAGAGATTTCTCTCATACAGCAGCTTTGGAGGATTCGGTCTCAGGGTGAGCCCAGGACAGCTGCTCTTAATAGGATTGGAGACGCATCACATTGCAGAAGAACAGTGCAGATGGACAGGAGGGAAAATCTGAGAGAAAACACACAAATGGACGGTAGGCAGGAAAACCAGGATGTGGGACGAATCATTTTTCGGCACTAAAACAACTAGGTTAAACATCCGTTACGCAAGAGATATGCCCTCCATCTCAATTCAATACAGACCTAATTATTTTCAAGTCTCGTGGCAAAACTGCCCTTGAAACATTTTAGGCTGCTACTATTGGAAGTGGGCTTATATTGCCCATTCATCAGTATCATAATTCATTATTATGTTTAAGAAAGTGTTCAACCAGGATTTGATCATTTACACAAAAGGAAAAGTCTTAAATGTTTACAATCTGCTATGAAATCTCGCTGCCTTCGATTTTTTCATTTGAATCAAAATAAATTTCAAATTAAAGTTGAGTCATCTCAACTTACATCAGTCAAATAGACTAAAAATATTTGGTTAAGCTTGAAAAATTAAAAAATAAAACCTGACTGAACTTAAATATGCTAAACTATCAAAAAACATTTGGTGTCATGTCTTTGTTATACCATTGTTTACAGTGCACATTAGGCCTGTCACAATAATTAATATATTGACTTATTACACAACACATGGACATGACCTCAATCGTTTTTGTTGATGCAATATATATGGCCCATATATATATATATATATATATATATATATATATATATATATATATATAAAAAATCCTAGACACATTTTAGCTGATTGCGCAACATCTCTATCTCTATAGGAGGTGTCAGGAGGTGTATGGCTAAAAAACACTACACTATAGTATTTACTATAAATTTCTTTAGTATTTTTCATGTGGGTGTCTGACAACTGAAAATAGATCTGGTAGCAGATATCGCAGCCTCTGTTACTTTTTACCTTGCACTTTTTTGGTAACATTTATTATTTATTTATTTAGGATATATGTTTTCGCATTCTAATTCCAATGCCTCATTATTAAATTGTTAAAATGACTATAATTAAACGAAATATTCTTAAGAATAAAATATTGTGTGTTTTTTGTAAGAGTGTACTTGCATCGTGATGATAGTATATTGTCATTCCGCATTATATAATGAGTGGAATAAAAAGGTCTTAAAATGACAATAATATTGTTTATCGCAATATAACTTGGTGCAATATATCATACAACAAAAAATAGATATAGTAACAGACCTAGTGCACATACACAAAAACAGTAAATTACAACAAATGCTGTTGAACCACATGAAAATAAACAAACAATAAAACCAATAAAACAGTCCATGTAGCTCGGCTCTAAAGCCATATAATAGCTTTTGTGTGAGGAACTGACACACTGCTGAGAATGGCATTTAGATGAATAATGTAAATACAAGTGGAGCATTTTTCTCTAAACAACAAAATAAAGACACAACAAAAATTCCAAAAGCATTTGACGATGGTAATATGGATTGTTTAATGACTGGCTCTGTAATTTGAAACTCCATATATATGCATAGTGATTGATACGGTTTGTTTCTGCTTCTGCAAGCTGTTTACAAACTCTAAATTAACTTTGTTTGGAGTAGACAAGAAATTTGCTCAAAATGAAATATAGAACAGTTCCTTCTTCAATTGCTTCAATGCTTTAAGTATATCAGGGACTTTAGTGAAAATGAGACCTACAACAGATGTTGAGATTCTTTCACAAAGCTAATGTATGGTTTCTGAATACCTGGAATACAGCTGTACAAATATTTGAGGTAAGATTTCTCTTTTATTTATTTTAGTAAGAAATATATCTGTTATGCTTACCAAAGCTGCATTGATGTAAAATAGGCTACAATAAAAAAAAAAGCTTTTTATTTAAATATATTTGAAAATACAATTAATTTATGTGATCGTGAAGCTACATTTTCTGCAACTGTTACTTCAGTTGTCACATGATCATTCAAAAATCATTTTAATATGCTTATTTCATATTGAAGAACCATTTCTTATTATTATCAATGTTGAAAATGGTTGTGCTGCTTAATAGTTTGTGGAAACCATGATATTCTTTTGCAGAATTATTTATTAAATAATTTTAAAATGGTAATCTTTTAATATCTGTCTTTATAGTCATTTCTGATTAAGTACATTGTTGATAAAATCATTTCTTTTAAACATTTGAATGATAGTCAAATAGTTGACTTCAACTGTGCTTTTCATTAGAAGTCAGAGCTTCCCTTTTATTTCTTCCAAAGAAGAATGGCAGAAGTACTGGTTAGACCAAAATGAGGGTGAATAAATGACACAACATATCCATTTCTGGCTAAACTGGCCTTTCAAATAATAAAAAACAACAACATAACTATTCCAGATAAGCATACGCACTACTGGTTAGTTAGAGAATGTTGTGAGATCTTGAAAACTCTCAAGAGAGAGATCCTGTGAACAGACAAACGGTGCAAATAATTTCTCCTTCAAACAAAGAGAAGCAAGTCTCTGTCATGCAAATACAGGCTTCTCTGCTGATTTATCCCCAAGCAGGGAGCACTTATGGGTTTGAGTACCATGCCTACGGGCTTCGCCAGACTCGAGAGTTCAGATCTGACATTAATCAGGTTTCAGCACGAGCTCACATCCTGACAGAGCAGTGAACAGTGACGCCAGTGTATTTGCCAAACCCACTGTATGTGTGTGAGAGAGTGCTCTCGCTGTAAACAAAGGCAAGAAAAGTCATTGACCTACTTCAAAATCGCACCACAACAGTCCAAGCCCTTCCTTTATAATCGGAAGAGGAACTAACACGAAGGTGAATAATTCAATAAAGCTTCTGACTTATTAAGGTCATTAATTATGAACCATTTTGGACTGGTGTGAAGGAGCAGGTTTATCTGCACTGGTGGAATGAGAGAGATTCACAGTAATCCTTTGTTGTCAATATTTTTGTAATTATCACAATAACCTGTTGCGTCACAAAGCACAAAACAGGTCAAACATGATGTCAACAACTAATGCTAAACAAATGTGAAATCTAATGAGTATTGATTATGCAAAGCCACAATTAAAGAACTTGATATATATATATATATATTTATTATTATTTTATTTTATTTTTTTAAGTGTAACCAGTGTTGACAGAAACATACATTCAGTGAAATTCACCACAAACACTTAATCAAATATTATAAAAATTTGAATAAATTAAATTGTAATTAGCTAGTAAATGTCCATTTGTGCAATGAGAGTAAATATCATTAAACAATTGTTATAATAATATTGTTTCTACTATCAAGTCATGTAAACCATTTCTCCAAGCATCCATGAGAATCATAATGAGTCAGAGGAACAAAGAAACCAAACAAATGAGCCCCATTATCCTCAACAAAGACCCTAAAATCTCATTAAAGCGACATCTGATGAAAGAACACAAGACATGAGATCACAATCAGTCACAAACTCGATCACAGATCTCATTTAGATCCAAATTTGACTACAAAAATCACATCACGTAAAGAGATGTAGTAGTTAAACAGAGCTGGTTCCAGTTTTAAATATAGACCACAGCCATCTGTTTCTAAAAATAACCCATATTTACCCCCTAAAATCCAGTCTTGGCACATACCTTGAAATAACCCCCTTCATAGTGAGTGTTTGGGGGTCCGAAAATCGCCACTTCCCAATTGTAGAGATCAGCTTCATCCACTAAAGTGATCTTGAATCCCTCCACTGGTTCCTCCTGTAGAGACTTCATCTCCAGCATTAAAGCTTTCTGTGAGCTGGCAACCTGAGCACTGCTCTGCTGGGCCATTTCTGCTTTATTTCTACCCAACTGGACTCAAAAAAGTGCGTTTTGTTCCTCAAAAAGGGCGAAAAGTTGACAAGACGTGATGAGTCGATGAAAGCTGCTTTTCTTTCTTTGTCTGGAGTTGCTAGCTTAGCGAGGAAATGACAATGTCCTCAAAAAATAGAGTATTTTCGATTAAATACAATTTATTTTTAGCTGTAAAGCATTATAAGTGAGTTTCTCATCGTCGCCGAATGTAATAAAGGTTGTTTGGTTGTTTGTATGCGGAGTTTTTTCTGTCAGAAAAAGAAAAATCGCGCTCCGTGTTTGTTGTTTTTTTCGTAGCTGAAGGCTAGCCGTGAAAATCCACTTCGACTCAACACTAATCCTCTCGAATGGGAGGTTTTCGTTAGACAGGAGTAAATTCAGATGGCTGAATGTATAAAAAGAAAGTCTACGCTTGAATTCTGGGGCAAGCTGATCCGTCGAGGAGCAGAAATCGGCGTGAACTAGTAAATGTGTAGGTGAGTGGCGAGTTATGAGTCGATGTCCTGGATGCGTCTTTCCTCAATTCCAATGGGCTCGCGGTGCATCGTGGGTACTGTAGTACTGTAGCTCGCATTACACTGTCAACATTTACAGATACCGCATTCTAGTAATCTAATTTTCTTTGTTTTGAAAAAATGTGTTATCTGGTTTTATTGAGGAACCGTTTAATCTGTCAGTCGATTACTTCTTATCCAAAAATCACATACACAACTGTAAATTCTCCAGAAATAAGCCACATTTTTAAGGTGTTTATCAGAGATTTGCAACAATATTTTTAAACATTCTCTGTTGTGGAAAACACAAATGTGCCTTTTTTAAGTGCCTTTGTATTTACTTGTCTTTTATTCTATTCATTCATTCATTTCGGCTTAGTCCCTTTATTAATCTGGGGTCGCCAGAGCAGAATTAACCGCCAACTTATCCGGCATATGTTTTACGCAGTGGATGCCCTTCCATCTGCAACCCATCACTGGAAAACATTCAGACACACCCATTCACACACATACACTACAGACAATTTATTCATTCATTCATTCATTCATTTTCATTTCGGCTTAGTCCCTTTATTAATTTGGGGTCGCCACAGTGGAATGAACCGCCAACTTATCCAGAAACCGGAGCACCTGGAGGAAACCCACGCAAACACGGGGAGAACATGCAAACTCCACACAGAAATGCCAACTGACCCAGCCGGGGCTCGAACCAGCGACCTTCTTGCTGTGAGGCGATTGTGCTACCCACTGCGCCACCGTGCTGCCCTTATCGGCCTTTTAATCAATCACAATTACAAATTCTAATTATATGACTATATTTACATGACGTTTCGGCTGCACGGCCTGGGTTTCCTCCGGGTGCTCTGGTTTCCCCCACAGTCCAAAGACATGCGGTATAGGTGAATTGGGTAAGCTAAATTGTCCGTAATGTATGTGTGTGAATGAGTGTGTGTGGATGTTTCCCAGAGATGGGTTGCAGCTGGAAGGGCATCCGCTGTGTAAAACATATGCTGGTTAAGTTGGCGGTTTATTCCGCTGTGGCGACCCCAGATTAATAAAGGGACTAAGCGGAAAAGATAATGAATGAATAAAGACGTTTCTATTATACCTGAACTGTTTACAGTGTCTTTGTGTTCAAAATGAATTAATTTTTTTCATAATTTAGATTCCAAAATCTGATTTAATCACGTAACACCACTCTAGCTACTCAAGGAACTTTTAAATCTCTTCAGATAATAATTTTCCATCTTGTATTAGCATTTTAAAGCAAAATATATCTGTTATTACGCAGCTATCTTGTTCATTTGGCTGCAGTGAACTTCTAATCGAGACCGTTTCCTTTC
The DNA here is from genome assembly GCA_903798125.1 of Danio choprae. Lineage (NCBI taxonomy): Eukaryota > Metazoa > Chordata > Actinopteri > Cypriniformes > Danionidae > Danio > Danio choprae. The sequence continues at coordinate 3,313,776 of CAIGQW010056815.1, forward strand.
TTTTTATATCTACTGGCTGTTTATTATTAATCTCTGTTATTCATTTACAATCACTGGCTTTTGTCCAGTAGGTACTGTAACAATAAAAGTCATCATGTCTGAATAGCCATAATAAAGTTCATTATCATGACTAGAGAAATAACCACACTAGCTGATCCAATGATGCCTGAATCTCATCTGAAGTTGTCATCACAGTGATTCTTGGTCTTGATGTAGGAGAGCCTGAAGCCAGCGTTTCTCTGACGTCTCTCCTCCTGATATGCGGTCATTATCTGATACAAACACAGAACAGAGTGGCATCAGGAACTCACTTGCAAATCTGTTAACGTCTGATGTTAATGTTTAGGGAATTTTATAATGTTATGTTAACATTTTATATGTTTGTCAGAAACATGATGTGGACTGTATAATAAGTAATCTCATACACACTGTAAAAAAATGCTGGGTTCCACACAATTTCTTTATACTGTTCCAACACAAATCGATTAAGTTAACTCATTAGTTTTTACAAATTTAAGTGGATTAAACATAAAACTATTAAGTTGTACCAAAAAAATCCTTAAGAATTGTGTTGTTTAACTCATTTAAATAAGGAGTTTGAACAAGCAGCAAAGGTCATTTTTTGAGTGTTGTTTGTTCAAACTACTTATTTAAAATTAGCTTTTAAATAAGCATTTTTTTGCGGGCATTTTAATTGTTTTATGTTTAATCCACCTAAATTTGTAAAAACTAATACGTTATCACCCCCACGGTGGCGCAGTGGGTAGCACAATCGCCCCACAGCAAGAAGGTCGCTGGTTCGAGCCTTGCTGGGTCAGTTGGCATTTCTGTGTGGAGTTTGCATGTACTTCCCGTGTTGGCGTGGGTTTCCTCCGGTTTCCCCCACAAGTCCAAAGACATACGCTATAGGTGAATTGGGTGAGCTAAATTGTCCGTAGTGTACGTGTGTGAATGAGTGTGTGTGGATGCTTCCCAGTGAAGGGTTGCAGCTGAAAGGGCATCCGCTGTGTAAAACATATGCTGGATAAGTTGGCGGTTCATTCCACTGTGGCGACCCCAGATTAATAAAGGGACTAAGCCGAAAAGAAAATAAATGAATGAATGAATGAATGAATGAATAAAAAGTTATCTTAATGCCTTCATGTTTTCGCAACACAAATCAATTGTGTGGAGCCCAGCATATTTTATAGTGTAAGAATCTTTTTAAAAAGATCCTAAACTGAAAATGTACTCATAATCTACTCAACAAGTAGTTCAAAACTATCATGAATGTCTTTTGTTCTTGTTGTCGTTGAACACAAAATAATTTTAATGTAAATATTTGAATATTTTGAAGATTGATATCCATAATTCACTGTAAAAGATGCAGGGTTCCACACAATTCATTCATGTTTTCCCAACACAAATTCATTAACAAATTTAAGTAGATTGAACATAAACCAATTAAGTTGCCCCCCCCCCCCCAAAGAAAATTAAGAACTGTGTTTCAGCTCATTTTAAATAAGTAGTGTGAACAAGCAGCAACAATATGTTTTTGAGTGTAAGATACTTAAAGTCCAACAATTTCCAAATATCTTCTCTTGTGTCTAACAAAAGGAATAAAGAAAATCCTATTTTGGCCATTGAAATATATTTAAAATTTGAATAGTAAATAAATTATTTTTAAAAAGAGGAAGTGGGATATCACTGCCTAAAAAGTTACTCCAAAATCTATGGTGTTGACAAGTATTTACCCTGTAACACCAAAATAGCATGCTTGAAATTGAATGTTGTCTTCATGTACCACATTCACCATGTTGGCGTTGTTATGTGACTTGTTAGTCTTTGCTGAACTTTACTGCCATTCACAAATCCTCCCCAATTAAACTGCCCATCATATGGACACAGAAAGTCTTTTTTCTTTTCTTTTTTTGTAGTTTCTGCCTACTTTTCTGTGACTGTGAAATACATCTTGAATGCAATTTCAAATGCAGCCAATGACTGTTTTAATGAAAAACATCAAGTTCTTCTGTAGCGAAACCATATTGTGATGATCAGAAATGCATCTGTTTGTATGAAACTCTTTTCATTGTCAAAGTAGAGCAAAAACACTATTAAGTATAAACTTGAAGGTGCTCCTATGTAAACAAAATGTATAACCAATCTTGATTTAGCTAATTGTCTTTCTTTATAGTAGTACACTATATATTTTTTACGCTACTCAGCATTCATTCATTCATTTTCATTTTGGCTTAGTGCCTTTATTAATCTGGGGTCACCACAGCGGAATGAACCGCCAACTTATCTGGCATATGTTTTACGCAGCGGATGCCCTTCCAGCTGCAACCCATCTCTGGGAAACATCCATACACACCCATTCACACTCATACACTACGGACAATTTAGCTTACCCAATTCACCTGTACCGCATGTCTTTGGACTTGTGGGGGAAACCAGAGCACCCAGAGGAAAACCCATGAGAACACAGGGAGAACATGCAAACTCCACACAGAAATGCCAACTGACCCAGCCGAGGCTCGAACCAGGGACCTTCTTGCTGTGAGGCGATTGTGCTACCCACTGCGCCACCGTGTCACCTACACAAGGACACAATGCTGTAATTTCAAGGACTCTGTGGTTCCTGAATCAACCTTAGAAAAAACTCAATCAGCATTTGTAGGAGATGTCTAGGCTAGTTAATATGAAAATGAAACACTTTAGTAGGCTGCATTACAAAAAATACATCTAAATACACATTATAACATTTGCAGCTGCTGAAGCTACATCTTAGAAAAGGTCTAAAGGAGTCTCATTTTAAGAATACTTTCACCTCTATCTTAAAAAGCCATGTACAGACGTGCACTTTAAACCTATAGCTAAATAAATAAACCTCTACATCAATAGAGATAAGTGAGTTTTTATTAAGGTGAATGATTTTTTTATTAGCTACATCTGGGATTGCACTGAATTTCGTAGGTTGTATTAAAATGCAAGTTAAATGACTTCATTCAGTATTTATATTGCAATATGATATTATCATTTAAGCAATTTAAAATTAGAAAAGCATATAAAGGCCATCTTAATTATTTTTTTAGTATGTTTTAGCTACAATTTAGTTGTTAAGAAAGATAAGATATGGTGTGTTGTGATTTCTTTGTCTACTTTCTTTCTCGAGTATTGCTAATATTCAAACATCTATGTGCTCTGAAAAAGCCACATCTAATAAAAAAACGAATAAAACAATTGTATATGTGATTAAAGGATTCATATAAAATGAAAGATAGCAATAACATTTTAAATACGTTCGTCTTGAAGATCGACTCTATTTTCATTAGTAACCTTTTCCGGTTAAAGGACTTTTATTATGAAATGCGGCATATCCGGCGCTGCCTTCATTTTTGGCCGACAGATGAAAACATCAGTGTTGGGTGCTAAAGCCGGGCTGATTCAGGAATCAGGAAGATGTTTGCCATCCTACTGCCTTTTTCCAATCAATACGGATCAAACAGTTAGTGTTTACTGCATCTCTAGGTAGCTAAAGCCCATTTTGTGTTACAGTACCCTTTTTGGTAAGTGATGTCTTTCATTTATTTGGCCAGAAATCCTGCTAGTGCTAACTGCATATATTAATGCATATTAGCAATGTTATTTATTAGAAAAAGATATTTTATTGTCATACTAGGATTTGAATAATGAAGTTTTAACAGATTTGTAGAATGGATAGCCTTTTGTGTATTGTGCAAATGATATGTTGTGTAAATTGCAATTTTTAAATGTGTAAACAAAAGAAATATATCGTATATTGCATACTACCTTAATTTTCCATCATGAGATTAATAACTCCATCTATCCTAAATAATCTATCTATCCTTTTTCTTTTATATTTTATTTTCATTTTCATTTTGATGTACATCATATGCTTGTCAATATACAGTCGGGTCAGACTGAGGTCACTTTCTGCATTTAATGTATTATAATG
>CAIGQW010056815.1:3318133-3331066 GCA_903798125.1 Danio choprae
ATAAATAAATCTCATGGTTCGGATCACACTACAGTTTTTGAGTCAGGGATCAGACCATTTTTTTGGATCAGCAAAAAGGGAGAAGACAAATGTCAATTGCTTTCCATTTACACAAAAATATTACTGCAAAAACCATTGGCCTTAGCAAACAGAACTTAGAACCTGTAATTTTAATAAAAATAAAAATAAAAAAAGAACCAGCTGAAAAAAAGGAAAATATTCAGTACAAAAAATGACCTTTGCTACTGTTCCTGATAATGCCAAAAATAGAAATCTAGCATCTTCTACAACATTTCATATTTATTTTCAATTAATGATTCAAATAATCACACATAAAACTTCATGTTTCATTGTCGGTGTATAATTTTTTAAAAACCTGTTCAGTGACTTAATTTTGATGATTGTTTGTCACCACCCATTGGTTACACAATGTAATTGCTACAACATTCACCAGCATCAAGTTCCATTAAATGGTGATTTTTTTTTTACCATAAACATCAGTGTTTATATCTGAACTATAAACTGTTCTCCCAGTACTTTGTGTTATTTAATTGTTTGTAACTAACTGAAAAAGTGTAAATACTGAATCTCTCTTGATCAAATGCAGATTTGAATGCAGTGCTTCGAAGGATTAATAAACATAAATCATTATCATTTATCATTCATGTTGCGCGTGTTTGAATTGAGATCACGATCTTTTAATGTTTAATTGTGCAGCTTTACACTGAATACGGCGTGCGGTAGGCTATCAAACATTCCATTAAAACTACACTCTTCCAGCAGTTCCTCGCATCCAATATCTCGTTTGTCATTGGGGGCATGCATGGAATGTAACTGAATGAAAGTGAAAGTGCCAAACTGCAGTTAAAGTCGGCAAATTACTAATATGCCAAATAATTTGATTACTGATGTCCATGTAAACACATTGTCTTTCTCCCCTGCGTCTGTGTGTTGTTTAAAAATCAGTACGTGCTCGAACAAAAAACTCTCCTTTTCATGCAAGTCCTTCCCTCTTTCGCCACTCGACACACCCACCTGAACAAAGCTGGACTCACCCACTTTCCTGACTTTTTTCAAACTAGAGGTACCCTGCTGAGACAGGGGGATTTCATGGCCCTTTAATGCAGGCTAAACAAACAGTGACAGAAAACACCTTTAATTAATAACCTAAAAAAACATTTAGGTAGCTCACCCCACAACTTTTTCTGTCATCATTATATTTTACAGGGAAGCCGAAATACTTTCATACACTTTATTTGAATGGCGTGGGAGGCGATCTCTCTGCAATTGTTATAAATGTTGGATTAACCTACAAGTTAAAAAAAAAGGATATTAATTCGCGGGTCCCGTGTGTTCCGAACTGTGGGTTGTGATCCGTTACACCCCATATATATATATTAGGCATGGGCTGGTATAAGATTGTGACGGTATGTTTCACGGTATTGTGATAACTGCTATATTTGATTTTAAGAAACATATATTTGTTTTACTGATATTTTCTGAATCGTGGGCTGACCAGTAGAATTTCATGTGGATGCTCCTTTTCTGCTGGAAATACTGTTGCCCTAAAAACCGAAATAAAATAGTCATAAAAAAAGCATATAAAAAAAACTTGCATATACCGTAGGAACGGTATAACAGAAAATCTTTGTGGTTTTAAAACCTTGACTTTTCCAAGCTGCATTAAACCTTGAAACTAGTTAATCTCCCATGCCTAACATGTATATATGGAAGACAGAGATAATATTTAATTTATATGTCTACATTCTTAATCAAACATTTGTTGTAGAGATCTAAGTAAAGAGAAAAATATGATCACATATGATGAAATGAGTAAATACTTTTAACGAAAAGTATTTTTTGTATGTGGTCATCAATTAAATTATTAACTGATTGAATTTACAGAAAAGGTGATGTGTGTGTGTGTGTGTGTGTGTGTGTGTGTGTGTGTGTGTGTGTGTGTGTGTGTGTGTGTGTGTGAGAATAAGCTTTAAGTTTTGAATAAGCTGTCAGGTAAGCCTTTACAGAATTTTTTTTTATATTCCATCAGCTGCTAGCTGCACAGATCTTTTTTTCCCCCAATATTAAAGTGTGACTAAATTAAATGGTGATATCTGATCTGTGAATTATTTTTGTGATTTATACGGGCAGCTCGTGTGGCTCTCCTGACATCCACCTTGCTGTAGTGCTGGACCCGAGCACAGCTTTAATTTCCACGCCCCGTTAAAATGTCTCTAAAGGTTAATCACACTGTCTTGCAATGACCAAATCAACATTTCCCTTTAATCTAAATGTCAGCCCTCCTTAACATTAAATGACATTCTCACTTGTCTGCTTTGCTTGGCTGGCATGGGCTTATGCGTGTGGATGTTGAAATATGAAAATTAAACCTTGTAATCTTTCGCAGGTTCACTGATTTCAAGCAGGAGAAAATGAACGGCTTGTCCATCAGCGAATTGTGTGGCCTGTTCTGTTGTCCACCCTGTCCGAGCCGGATTGCAGCGAAGCTGGCCTTCCTGCCTCCTGAACCCACCTATGCTCTCCTGCCAGACCTGGAGTCCTCTTCTCCTGTCACCTCTAACCTTGGAGCCTCGGGTTTGCGCTCCCGCTTGGGTGGAAGTGCTGGAAGTACCGCAGGAGGTGCAGGAGGAGGTGGTGGTAGCGGTGATGGTGGAGGAGGAGGTGGTTTTGGTGACAGAAGTGGTGAAGGCCGATGGAAGCTGCATCTGTCTGAGCGAGCAGAATTCCAGTACTCTCAGAGGGAGCTGGACGGCACGGAGGTCTTTCTCACTCACTCCAGTCGTGGCAATAGAGTGGGCTGTATGTACATCCGCTGTGCCCCGTCCGCAAGGTGAGAATCAGCTTAAAGGGTTAGTTCGCCCAAAAATAATAATTCTGTTGTCAATGGCTCATTCTGATGATGTGGTTAAAGTCCCTGAGACTTTTGTTCTTGCAAAACACAAAAATCAAGATAGTTTAGATGAAATTTGAGAGCTCCCTGATCCTCCATAAACACCAGTAGTCACGGTTCCAGGAAAAATACCAAAAACCTCCTCAAAACAGACCACGTGCCTTCAGTGTAGGGCTAATATTTCATATCATGATATAAGCCATCTCATATTCCGATATATATAAATCACCTTTTTTGTGAATTCAAGTAAATATTAATTTATATACATTGACCACATGCTAAGGACTTTTTTAAGCATTTTTAAATATTTACTCATTACATCATATGTGATAATATTTCTAAAATAAATATTAATAAAATATAAAACAGTTCGCAAAAACGAATGATTGTTAGGGTTGTCAAAAGTATTGATTTCGGTACTGAATTTTTAAAAACGTCGTATTGAATAGTATTCTTGTAGCCTGATAATATTACGATTCAACCTACAAAGGCATATGGTCTGATTTGAAGATATTTTTTGGTAATTTGAATGAGTTGGGAACCTTCCTGTCCATGGAGGATGAGGGAGCTCTCAGATTGCACATAAAATATCTTTTTTGTTTTATATATAATTTTGATTGGCTGTTTTTGCATCTTGCTTCTGAAGAGCTAATTCTATACTAAAATTACTATTATTATTCTTTACCTAAAAACAACAACAACAACAACAAAATCAATAACAGTAAGATGATTTAGGTACATGGTCAACTTGGAAGAATAGAAAAAACAACAACTAACACTTCTTAACTTCTTCTTCTAATATAAAAATTATTAGGAGACAGAAATTAACCTTCCCTCGACAGAGTGATATTTTGCTCCTTAAATTCATTTCTTTTTGAATGTATGCTTTTTTTTTTTTTTAAAGTGTCAAACTGTTACATTTATCTGCATAAATGTTCCTATTGTTTTTGTTTAAACAACGAATTTAAAATGTCACATCCAGGAAGTTAATTTAATGAAACAAGCATTAAAAAGTGAATTAAAATTGGTCATAAAAAAAGTGGATTTTAGGTGTTTATATGTGACAAGAATGAATTTTAATGCATGAAAACATTGTTATATGATTCCTGCTTTAAATATAAAGTTTTGAAAATCAAATGTAAATTTCGAAATAACCCATTCAAACAGTTCATTGAGAACTGAAGTAAATGACTTGTTATGAATGGGCACTTGAATCATTAACTCAATTTATTCAAAAACGGATTCATTCATCAACCAAAACCACTGTTTACTGTAGTTGTGCACAGAACTACATATACAAATGTTACAACTTGTATTAAAACTGACCTTTCATTCAATTTAGTTGGCATTAGAACAAAGACGTTAAGACTGACATTGCGTTTTCTGCCAGAAGCTAATCTCTATATTCTGTAGTGTTATGTCTGTAAGTTTTGATCTTATGTTAATGATGGGTCAATATATGAAAAATTGACGGTAAAGCCAAAGGTATAAGATTTTGTTCTTAAAATTTTGGCTGGATTTTGCTGTGACAAACAGATTTATAAGGTCTGTGGCCAAATATAGTCCTTAATGCAGTCACTGATACTCCTTCATTATTAACAGGCCCGTGAAGAGATATAAGTCTTGAGCAGTCAAAATGAGCTGCAAAATTTTCAGACCACTTTAATGGTATCAGCATGTGATCGTGAAGTGTGTGTGATGCAACCAGGTCAAATTCAGCTATTCACAGATGGCATAAACTGAAAAATCTCATAATAACTGGTTTGGATTTTTGGTGTGATTTTATTGTGAAGAAACATTTTTTGCTTTAGACTGCCTTTGGACCCAAATGTCTTGTAGTTGCACAAAGTTACATTTATTGTCTTCCTTAGGAGAGATTTGTTGAAAAAGTTCTGCTGTACATAGACATCCACAAGACAACATACACTTACCGGCCACTTTACCTGTCCAACCGCAAATTTTCAATCACTTGGCAGCAACTCAATGCATTTAGGCATGTAGACGTGGTCAAGACGATCTGCTGCAGTTCAAACCGAGCATCAGAATGGGAAAGAAAGGTGATTTAAGTGACTTTGGATGTGCCATGGTTGTTGGTGCCAGACGAGCTGTTCTGAGTATTTCAGAAACTGCTGATCTACTGGGATTTTCATGCACAAACATCTCTAGGGTTTACAGAGAATGGTCGGAAAAAGAGAAAATATCCAGTGAACGGCAGTTTTGTGGGGGCAAATGTCTTGTTGATATCAGAGGACAATGGCCAGACTGGTTCAAGCTGATAGAAAGGCAACGGTAACTCAAATAACCACTCGTTACAACCGAGGTATGCAGAAGAGCATCTCTGAATGCACAACACGTCCAACCTTGAGGCGGATGGGCTATAGCAGTAGAAGAATACACCAGGTGCCACTCCTGTCAGCTAAGACCAGGAAACTGTGGCTACAATTCGCATAGACTCAACCAAATTGGACAATAGAAGATTGTTTTGTTGCCTGGTCTGATGAGTCTCCATTTCTGCTGCGACATTCGAATGGTAGGGTCAGAATTGGGTTTCAACAACATGAAAGCATGGATCCATCCTGCTTTGTATCAACTGTTCAGGCTGGTGGTGGTGGTGTAATGGTGTGTGGGATATTTTCTTGGCGCTTTGGGCCCATTAGAGCCAATTGAGCATCGTGTCAACACCACAGCCTACCTGAGTATTGTTGCTGACCATGACCATCCCTTTATGACCACAGTGTACTCATCTTCTGATGGCTACTTCCAGCAGGATAATGCACCATGTCATAAAGCACGAATCATCTCAGACTGGTTTCTTGAACATGACAATGAGTTCACTGTACTCAAATGGCCTCCACAGTCACCAGATCTCAATCCAATAGAGCACCTTTGGGATGTGGTGGAACAGGAGATTTGCATCATGGATGTGCAGCTGACATATCTGCAGCAACTGCGTGATGCTATCATGTCAATATGGACCAAAATCTCTGAGGAATATTTCCAGTACCTTGTTGAATCTATGTCACGAAGGATAAAGGCAGTTCTAAATGCAAAAGGGGATCTAACACGGTACTAGTAAGGTAAACCTAATAAAGTGGCAGATGAGTGTATAACATGCACATTAAAAATCCTAATCCTAAAATACATCCTAATATAAATACAATTCCATTAAAGCAATCATCTAAAAATACAACTAAATTAACACTTATTAAAGCACATAATCTTTATTTATTCTTTATTTATTTAAGATTTATTGCCATACTGCAAGCAGCAGCCGCAGAGGGTTTACCTCAGATATTAAAAATAATATAACTAGCAGAAATAGTTTGAAAATGAAGGTCAATGACTCACTGCAAACCAACAACATCAGTACTTCGTCTATGTACGTTTAATGATGTTTTTGTTTAATATGTATTTTGTTTAATCAATTGGTTTAATATGTATTAATTGGATTAAATCCCTTACTATTTCGTTGGGAGTGCAGTGGCTGATATTTGAATGAATTGCTGGTATTTCAATGTTTGTGTTGTGTTGTGTCCTGTTTGGTGCAGTGTATCACGTAGCGTGTATTAGGACCAAGGGCGTAGCCAACAATTTCGGGCCCTATGCACAACAATTCCACAAAGGCCCTCCCATTACATTAACGTTAATCTTAATTAGCACTCCTGAATTATTAGCTCCTTGCAGGGCTTAATTTGTGCCAACCCTATTCATTTTTGTTCGCGAAACCAACACCACCCGCCCCAGTTTGCATGTTCTCCCCGTGCTCGTGTGGGTTTCCTCTGGGTTCTCCGGTTCCCCCACAAGTCCAAAGACATGCGCCATAGGTGAATTGGGTAAGCTAAATTGTCCATAGTGTATGAGTGTGTGTAAATTAGAGTCTATGGGTGTTTCCCAGTGATGGGTTTTGAAGGCTTAACTAGGTTAATTAGGCAAGTTAGTGAAATTAGGTAAATCATTGTATAATGATGGTTTGTTGTTTAGACTATTTTAAATGCTTGTTTTAAATTTTTATTTAATTTTTATTTCAGGTACACACGGGTACATTAAAACAAATATTTCTCTTCATTTCAAATGCTTATAGTGAGTAATCAGTATATGAAATCTAATGAATATCGAAATTCTTACACAGCGATCAGTTTAATTTTTTTTTTTTTTGCCCAGCTCTTGCATTAAATCATCAAACAGTTGTGAGCAATTCCATGCAAATATCCACTTTGCCATGAAAAAATATAAAGTTTTTACCAAAATAGCGAACCTGTTTTAAGTTTTTTTGTTTTTTTTGTAAGCAAGTATTTTACAGTACTTTAAAAATACTCCAATATCTTTTGTCAATGTTTTCAAATCAATCATGTTTGTTCTATAATGAGCGACTCCTCTTATCCTTTTGATTGGCATTATTTCTTCTGGGTTGTGCAGTTTAATTCACAGAATTTCTACAAAGTATGTTGTAGACTGTAAACTCGCTAACGTTTTTTTGGTCACATTCATATTGCATGTTTATTTTCCTCATTTAAAACATCTAAAAATGTTTACAGATTGATATTTTTCTGGTCCCATAAGTCTGTGGTTAGTTGTTTTGGAAAATATAAATGGATGTTTCAATATAATGTGAACATATACTTTCTTTGTGAATTTATGTTTTGGATTTTAACTGCAAATGTCACATCCATTGACTGAATCTGTCCCTGGGTTGTTCAACACAGGTACACTGTGCTGTTTTCTCATGGTAATGCTGTGGATCTCGGTCAGATGAGCAGCTTCTATATTGGTCTGGGCACTCGCATCAACTGCAACATTTTCTCTTACGATTACTCCGGTTATGGGGTCAGCACAGGGAAACCCTCGGAGAAGAATCTGTATGCAGACATTGACGCTGCATGGCACGCTTTGCGCTCAAGGTACGTCTAAATCCTGAGACAACAAAGCACATTGTTCTGTAGTGTACTGCTGCAATATTCAACTGTTTCATGTTTATTTCATGCATCGAATCTCTTCTGCGTTGTCTCAGGTACGGGATCAGCCCTGAGAATATAATCCTTTATGGGCAGAGCATTGGCACCGTGCCCACCGTGGACCTGGCATCCCGTTATGAGTGTGCTGCTGTGGTGCTTCACTCACCTCTCACCTCAGGCATGAGGGTCGCGTTCCCTGACACCAAGAAGACCTACTGCTTCGACGCCTTCCCAAAGTCAGTCAACACTACAGACATTTTTCATCGAACGCAAATTTTTCCATTATGCTTTGCATGTATGCGTAAGGAGGATGCTTTGAACTTCCAGTCAGCAGCTTGATGCATATAAACAGTCATATTTGGGCAGCTTTGAAAGGATAGTTTTAATCTATTTTACTTGCTTTTAACATCTTTGAACTAATACTGCTGTCGATCAGCGCCACCTCCTGGACTGATTATTTAAAAAATGCAATCTAATAGGAATTAAAACATCTGCGAGTTACTGTCAGACGGCATCTTCTGCCATTTAAATGGAGCATCGTCATCGCAAAAGTGATCATTTTCTTTTTTTTTTCAAATATATAACCAGCACAAACAAATTCACCAAAATATTTAACACACGTACTGTCCCACTAACACATTGATCGAAAGAGTGGCACAAAGTGAAAATAAAGTGGCGTTTTGAAATGACAGAAACACACATACCATGGTAAATACTACGCAATACAAACTAACTAAATGAAACATAAACCACTCCCGATTATAATCAACATGCAAATTAGCCAGCAGAGTATCAGTAACGTACTTTTATTTTTTGGAAATTGCATGCCTTAAGGCTGATTTATACTTCTGCGTCAAGCGAATGTGTATGATCACATTAAATTTATAATACTACAAATCATAAAAAGGTTAAAATCACAGTCTCCGCAAAATATTAACAAACACAGCCTACATCAGTGCTAATAAGAAATGTTTCTTGTGCAGCAGATTTAAATGATCATGTATATGATTTCTGAAAAGTCATGTGAAAGTGCATGCTCAAAATTAGCTTTGAATTACATAAGTAAATGACGTTTTTAGTATATATTCACATAGAAAACACCTGTAATTATAATAATATAATATTGCGCTGTTTTACTTTATTTTAGATTAAACAGAGTATTGGTGAGCATAAAGCCCTTTAATAAAACAAAAAGCCTTGCTAATCCCAAACGTTATGAACTGTAATACAGTAGTAAAAATGAAAAATCCCCATTAAGTACAAGACCAGTATGTTCTTCCGAATATACTTTTAGGAAAAAAGCAACTCATCATAATGATTTAGTAGGATATGAGGAAGAGAAAATGCTGAAATAATTTTCATCCCAGAACGTTCTGTTCCTTTTAAACGCTCTCTATTGTGTCATTTTTCCCCCTCAGCATCGAGAAGGTGTCTAAAATCACATCTCCGGTGCTGATCATCCACGGGACGGAGGACGAAGTGATTGATTTCTCTCACGGTCTGGCCCTATTCGAGCGCTGCCCGAAGGCTGTGGAGCCGCTGTGGGTTGAAGGAGCGGGTCACAACGACATCGAGCTCTACAGCCAGTACCTGGAGCGCCTGCGCAGGTTCATCAGCCAGGAAGTGGCTGCACAGTAAACGCCGGGACACTTCTTTTTGTGCTTGCGTCAATAAACAGTCGGCCATATGTGGAAAGCAAACACACCGATTTATTTCTGGAGGGTTTGTTCTTCTGTAGATTTGCCGGCTGTTTGGTTTCTATCAGCCTGGAGCTGAGTTTTCTACTGAGAAGACTGAAGGTTTCACACATAGAAGATCTGGATGTGTGAGCGTCGGGTCTCAGGAAGGACCTCAGTACATCTGAGGCGCTCGCTCACTTGATTTGGCTTGTGATTTATTATAATTCTTTTTCTTTGTGATTTAGGACGACTGAAGTGTCATTTTGAACATAACTAATATCTGATATCTGGTAATGAAACTCTTCTATCGTGGGTGTTTATGTACTTGCTCTTTTGTTAGGTTTCGTGGCTGAGCAGAAGACCAGTCTGTTTTAAAATACAGCATCTTTTCAGACAAGAAATCTCTGCTGGACAGATTCTGTGTGTGCGTGTGCGTGTGTGTGTGTGTGTGTGTGTGTGTGTTTGACGACCTTTTTAAGACCATCCGCTGTGTGTATGTGTTTATTGAAACTTCTTTTCTAGTTAATCTTCATCGGGCAACTCGAGATGTACTACCTGTCAAATGTTTGGACAAACTGAGTTTGTCTCTCAAGACGTTTTGATTGAAAGTCTTGAAGAATAATAGAAATTGTGCCTACAGTACATATTAATTTTTTTACCAAACTAAAATCTCAGTTTTTTTCTTAAAGGCATAGTTCACCGAAAAATGAAAATTGGCATCATTTACGTTTCACAAAACTGTTTTTGTTGAACACAAAAGAAGATATTTTGAAAAATGTTGTAAACTGGATGCCATTGATCTCTGTGGTATTTGTTTTTCCAATTATGGATGTCAATGGCTACCCTTTCCAACATTCTTCGAAACATCTTTTTTTGTGTTCATAAAAAAGCAACCCATAAATGTTTGGAACCACTTGAAAGTGAGTAAACAGTTCATAAACTTTCATTTTTGGGCGATCTATCTTTAATTCTAGAGTTGCACTGTAAAAATGAGACCCTGCCTTAAATTAAGTTGGATAAAAAAAATTTACTTTCATTCCATTAAGCTGATGTAAAACATCAAGGTGAATCTCATAACTCGCATTGATCCATATTTCTACACTTAGATAAAATTTTAACCCATTTATAAAAAGGTAGAGAGTTTTCACTGGTGCAGTACCCTAAAGGTGCAAAATCTTTAATTAGCACAAAAGTTGTTTTACAAAAATGAGTAGATGTGTCCAAACCTTTGACTAGCAGTGTAGATCTGTACAGCTTTCATTCCCCAGAATCTTCAAAATGCATAAACTAAATGTTTGTATATCCATTTGCACACTTGTTTTAAACACTTTTTTTTGTTTTAAAAATGTAAGTAGGATAATTCCAGCTCCATCTCATGAGGAAATAACTATTTTACTTATCATTCGAAAAGTGGCTAATTCATACACTGTAAATAATATCTGCAAAATAACATTTCTCTGTATGTTCTGAGTCATGATTTCCCCCTCACTTATTTATGCTTTTGAACTGCATTATGGGACTTTGATCTGTCCTCCAACAACTTCTGATAATGAAAAGTTTGGAAAAAAACCAAACATTTATTGACATTTTTAATAGTTTGAAGTGATCTATTGTCTGGGTTGGTGTTGTAAATTACACTGCAATTATGGTACAGTAATAAACTACCAGTACTTTTTCCTGTTTTATTTTTACACACTTAATTATCTATATGTAATATTTCTTATACAGTATGTTGTTTCAAACGTCACTCTGTTAAACTACAGTTGAATTTTCACCCTAAAAAGTCGACAGAATAGAGATCAAGCTCCCATAATGCAATTCATGCCCGCAAATAGATGTAAAAAAACCCCCCAACAAAACAAACAAGCCAACACCGCTGTCATTCTCAAAATACGTATCCTGTTAATTAACAGATATTTATAAAAGTGTGCAATTTAATTTGTACAAAAACATGATTTTTTTTTTAACCCAACCATCATTGGGGGATGAGCAAATCGTGCTGAAACGTATGAATGAGCTCATACAAATTAATACAAATTAGCCTCTAAATCCAAAAGTTACAAATTGCCGTAAGATTGCACTGGATAATGCCGATATAGAAATACTGTATGTGGGAACACACTGCCATTCAAAAGATTGAGATCAGGGCATTTTTAACAACGAAATTAATATTCCTGTTTAGAGAAAGAGCTTTAAATGGACAGTAAATCTTTAAATATATCATTAATCTTCCTATTCGTTGAACACTTAAAAAACACATTCAACATTCATAATAACTAGAAAGACTGGAGTAATGATGCCAAAACTTCCGAATTAAATCATAGGAGTAAATTGCATATAAAACACAGTCTAGTTATTTTAAATGATATTAAAAATAGTTCACCATATTACAATAATTTTTTCCCTGTCTTTAAAAAATAAATCAAAATAAATGGTCAGACTTTACAATAGGGTTTCATTAGTTCATGTATTTACTAACATGATTACTAATTACGAACAATACCTGTACAGCATTCATTAATCCTAGTTCAGCATTTATTAATGCCTTATTAAAATCCTAATTCAGGCTTGTTAACTTTAGTTAATGCACGGTGAGTTAACACAAACAACTTAATTATTATTAACAAAGAGGAATAAATGCTGTAATAAATGTATCGTTTATTGTTTGTTCATGTTAGTAAATACATTAACTAATAAAACCTTACTGTGGAGTGTTACCAAATAAACGCAGCTCTGGTGAGGGAAAAAATGGGAAAATAAAACTATAAGGACACCAAACATTTGAACGGTAGTGCATCATGTTCTTATTTTCCTCATTACATTGCATTGATCCTTTTTTTTAAGTCATGTGTTTTTCTGTTCTGTTTATTTACATTGTAAAAAATATCTGTTAATTGACAATTTTCTTATTTTGTGATTTTAAAGTGTTTTCCGTTTATTTACAGTTGTGGATTGGATTATGGGACCTTGATCTCTGCTCCATCAAATTTTGATGTTATAAATTAAACGTTAACACAGTGACGTTTATTAAAATGTTAGTAGTTTAAAATAATATATAGAGAAATAAGTCTGTTAAATAACAGAAAATGTACTGGCTGTGTGTAAGGTATTTGTACCGTCCTAGCAGGCACAGGACGACAACATGACATTTTGTTTGGAAATGAAAATCGGGTTGACGTCAGAACCCAACTTCAGGCCTATGTCAGTGTCCAACGTCGGACAGATGTTGCATTTGGGTTACTTTCCAAGGCAACCTAAAAACAACAAAATATCAATGTCTAATGAGGTTACAGCTTGACATTGTGCAGATGTTACCAATAAGACGTCTATCAGACGTTGGATTATGGTTGCCATACCTGACGAATAAATGTCAGTATTTGACATCAGTATG
>CAIGQW010056815.1:3331076-3343299 GCA_903798125.1 Danio choprae
CAAAATAACATTGTCCTTAGACGCTGGCAACCTAAATCTAACCTAATATTAATGTCTTATGATGTTGTGTGTCTGCTGGGGTAATGTACAACACCAGCCCAGACAATATGTCACTCTAAACTATTAAATATTTTCATAAAAGTAACTTTTTCAAACTTAAAAAGTTGTTGGATGAAAGATCGAAGGTCCCATAATGCAATTTAACAGCATAAATAATATAAAATAAAAACATGAATCACAAAATACCGAAAACTGCTAATTTACGTATGTTTTATTTTACAGGGTATTATTGAAGATGGTCTAAAGAATGGCTCCAAAAAAAAAAACAAAACTAAAACTGGAGCAGCTTCTGTAAGGCGAAAGTGAAAAGAAATGTTCGATCTGATATGATATTGTGAGATGTCGTATGTATCACAGTTAGATCTGAACTGAATTTGTAAATAATGAGGTCACAACCTTCTTTGAATACATCATTAGGTGTCATTTTGCCCACTGAGCACGACAGGAAGTGTCACCGTTTTTTCTCATTCACTTCTCCTCTCAGCTCGTGCACGTCAATGTAATGATGCATAAATGAACTCTGACCTTTAAAGCCCAAGTCGAGCCCAGACTGACGTGTGATTGGCAGTTTTCAGAGTGGGGTCGTGACCTCCACACACTGCTGACCTCTCGTCTGTGTTTACGTCTTCGAGAGGACCAACTGTGACAGTTTTTTTATATTAATGCATGCCAGGTCATCAAATCACGTTCCTCCTTTGGATTTTGTTTATGTTGCTATTTCTAATTGCCTAACCGGTTTGTATATCGAGCTATTTATAGCAGTCACTTCTCTCGCTAAAGTAATAGACATACTCTTCTGTGTTCAATGGATATTTAACATGAACTTGCAGATCTATTTTTATAAGGTTGACAAGTCTTTGCTATACACACGAACAAACCTTTCACTGATTAAGAGCCATTTTTAAAGGGATAGTTACTTTTTTTTTTCAATTAAAGGGATAGTTCACCTAAAAATGATCATTTACAAACTATTTACTCATCCTTAAATGGTTCCACACCTTCATGAGTTTCTTTCTTCTGTCGAAACACGAAAGAAGATATTTTAAAGAAAGCTGAAAACCGGTAACCATTGCCTTCCATAGTATGGAAGTCAATGGTTACAGGTTTCCAACATTCTTACAAATATTTTGTTTTGTGTTTGACAGAAGAAAGAAAACCCAAACATGCTTTGAACAAGTAAATGCTGAGAAAATTATGACAGAATTGTAAATTTTGGATGAACTATCCCTTTAAATGGAATAGTTCACCCAAAAATGAGTTGGGGATATTTTTCCGCCCATAAACCATGAAAGGATTGGGTCAGAACTCCTCTAAAAACTATACTAAAACTAAATAATATACATTTTTTGTGTCTAGATGATGAATTGGTGAAAGGATAAAAAAATAGATAAGATATTTTGAAAGAATTTGTAAATTTGGACTTTTCTTTCTTGTAATTGCGAGTTTTTATAGCTTAAATTTGTAAGAAAAATAAATAAATTGTGAGATATAAACGCAGGATTCTGACTTTATTTCTCAGAATTATGAGTTTATGTCTCTGCTTCATTTTTCTTGCATTTTTATGTTTATTTCAACTCAAATGGAGATACAAATGTAAAATCCTGAGTGTATTACTCACATTTTTCACTTTTTGACTTTTTGACAATTTTGAGCTTGTATATCAATTCAGAATCGTGAGAAACAAAATATATAAACTTTGGGTTTTGAACTCATTATTTCCTAGAAATAAAAGTATTTTTTCCTTTCAATTTCAACTTCACATCTTTCAAATCTGCCTAAAACTGTCCGAAGAAAAAGTCACAATTATATGATATATGATATCATTCTTGCAATACAGAGTTTCAAATGTATTATCTCACAAGGGAAGAGACAGAAATGTGAAAATCAGTATCAGTTTCTATTGACTTCTATTGTATTTTGTTGTCAAAGCAGTGGAAGTGAATGGAAAATGAAACTGTTTGATTGTTAACATTCATGAAAGTATTTTCTTTCCACAGATGAAAGAAGTCATAGCTTGGAATGATTTTGGGTGAACTGTCCCTTTAAATATTTTGTTTTTATTCATGCAAATCAACTGTACAGCCAATGTTTATGACCTTTGAATGGTGTTTTTTGCTCAGAAATTCTTCAGTGTAAAAAAGATGAGTTTGTAACACTGTGAAGGAGAGTATATGATGATTTTTGGGTGAACTATTCTTAACGGACATCGCAGCCGCTTTAACATCTTCTTTGCTATGTTTCACCCAGTTTTGTTTTTTTATTATTATGATGTCTGTATTTCTAAAGACTTTGAATACATTTTTAAGACCTAGTCTCCTCTAAAACGCAGTGTGTAGTCAGGAACAAAATGTTAGCTAAAAAAAACACTGCATTTTTGCTAGCAAAATGCTGCCAGTTAAACAAAACCAGCTTTAAACTGGTTTTAGGAACGACAGATTTCAGATCAAAGAAATTTTCCGTAATGGCATCTAAATCTATGTATAATGGAGGCTTGTTTTTGCCACTGGATTAAAAGAAAATTAAAAAGGTCAATAGCAATGTTTATCTAGCAGTTCTGGCCTGGGAATTGGAAATAAAAAGGTCAATTGTGAGATACGAACATAGAATTATCTTTTATTTTGGAATTTAAAAGAAAAAAAAAATTAAATTGTGATTTGTAAAACTCAAAATTGAAGGAAAAATGTAAGACGCTTCACATTTTTCTGAACCATTTTGACAGAATTTTTAATTTGTCTCAATCTATTCTTTTTTTTTTCATTTATTTTTGAGTTGGTCTTGCAGTGCAGAATCATAAAAAAGAAAGAGATGAACTTGTTTAATTTGGTGGGCGAAAGTCAGAATTTCAAGATATTAATGCAGATTTTGATGATATTCAGATCTCACCATTTGGACTTTAATTCTCAGAAATGTGTTAACATCCTGCCAGAATTGAGAATATTTCTAGCATGTTTTTTTCAACACCTTTTTTCAATTACTAATTCATAGCGTCTAATTCTGACTGTCTATATCTTACATTTCAGAATTGTGCGATTAAAAAGTTGCAGTTACCTTATTGATGGTTTTTATCGCATTGCAGAAACGAGCTTCCATAATAAAGAACATAGCAAACTTTGGTAAAAAGCAGGCGGGCGATGATCCAATATTAGTATGCATGTAATAGATAAGAAACGAATCAAGAAAATGGACTAATTATATAGCGTGCGGTTTGTGTATATTATGACTTTAGCCTGATATATGAAAAGGACGTTATAGGATGTTTTTTTCGTTTTGCTTTTTTAGAGTTCTAATAAGAACGGTTATTAATATTCACATCTCTAAACAACAACTGAGCAATAATGTCAAGTCCAATAATGTCAAGTCGAGTCCATTTACTCTCATGAGGAAACGTAACTATTTTACATTTTGTCAGTTTAGTGGGTAAAACGAGTTCAGTTGTACGAAAATGCACGATTTTTAAAAGGAGGCGTGGCACCAAACCCCACCCCTAAACCCAACCTTCATTGGGGGATGAGCAAATCGCACTAAATTGTAGCATGAGATCGTATAAATTCACGAGGAAACGTAACTATTTTATGTTTTGTCAGTGTAGTGGCTAATTTGTACGAATTCATACAAGTTCAGTCGTATAAAAATGTATGATTTTTAAAAGGAGGCGTGGCACAAAACCCCACCCCTAAACCCAACCGTCATTGGGGAGGAGCAAATTGTATTAAATTGTACGCTTGAAATTGTATGTATTTACAATGAAACGTAACTATTTTACGTTTTGTCAGTTAGTGGCTCATTCGTACGAAAATGTAAGACTTTTAAAAGGAGGCGTGGCACCAAAACCCGCCCCTAAACCCATCTGTTATTCGGAAATGAGCCAATCGTACTAAATTATACGCATGACATCGTACAAATTCACAAGGAAACATAACTGTTTTACGTTTTGTCAGTTCAGTGGCTAATTCGTACGAATTCGTATGAGTTCAGTCGTATGAAAGTGTGCGATTTATAAAAGGAGGCGTGGCACCAAACCCTACCCCCAAACCTAACCGTCATTATGGATGAGCAAATCATACTAAATTGTAGTATGAGATCGTACGTATTCATGAGGAAACGTAACTATTTTATGTTTTGTCAGTTTCGTGGCTAATTTAAATGAATTTGTATGATTTCAATCATACGAACATGTATGATTTTAAAAAGGAGGCGTGGCACCAAATCCCACCCCTAAATCTAACTGTCATTGGGGGAGTAGCAAATTGTAGTAAATTTTATGCATGAGATTGTACGTATTCACGAGGAAACGTAACTATTTTATATTTTGTCAGTTCAGTGGCTAATTTGTATGAAAATTTATGATTTTTAAAAGGAGGCGTGGCACCAAACTCCACCCCTAAACCCAGCCGTCATTGGGGAATGAGCAAATCATACTAAATTGTATGCATGAGATAGTACGAATTCACATGGAAACGTAACTATTTTATGCTTTGTAAGTTTAGTAGCTAATTCGTACAAGTTCAGTCGTATAAAAATGTAAGATTTTTAAAAGGAGGCGTGGCACCAAATCTCATCCCTAAACCAACATCATTGGGGGATGAGCAAATCATACTAAACTGTATGCATGAGATAGTACGAATTCACAAGTAAACATAACTATTTTATGTTTTGTAAGTTTAGTGGCTAATTCGTACAAATTCAGTTGTATAAAAATGTACGATTTTTAAAATCAAGCCCCATCCCTAAACCAACGTCATTGTGGGATGAGAAAATTGTACTAAATTGAATGTATGAGATCATTCGAATTCACGAGGAAACATAACTATTTTACGTTTTGCCAGTTTAGTGGCTAATTCATACAAGTTCATATGAGTTCAGTCGTATGAAAATTTAAGATTTTTAAAAGGAGGTGTGGCACCAAACCTCACCCCCAAACCCAACCGTCATTGGGAAATGAGCAAATCGTACTAAATTCTACGCATGAGATCATACAAATTCACAAGGAAACGTAACTATTTTATGTTTTGTCAGTTTAGTGGCTAATTTGTACGAATTCGTGTGAGTTCAGTCATACAAAAGTATGAGATTTCTAAAAGGAGGCGTGGCAACAAACTCCACCCCTAAACCCAATTGTCATTGGGAAATGAGCAAATCGTACTAAATGGTACCAATGGGATTGTACGAATTTATACGAATGAGCCACTAAATCAAAGTTACGAATTGCCGTGAGATAGCGTTGGTCAGACTCGCACAAAACTCCACATAGTGATCATTTGAAGGGTTGGCACTTTAAATGACGCAGCACCGCTCTTAAACACTCTGTGGTGACCCACAATTTTTGTATAGCGCTATAAAGCTAATTTGCTGTATTTTTAGTCACACTTCTAGTCACATATCTGTATGGAGATGTGCAAGAATATTACTGTATATTTCCAGGTACGCGTCTGTATAAAGAGGTTATGGTGTTTCCCCCTATGATGTAAGATGCTTTGTGTGTGTTGGGCAACGTTTTCTTTTTTTAGCTGGAAGATGTGATGTATTGTGGTTGAGTAATAAAGGAAAGTTGTAAAGGTATTGTGGTATTTTTTGTGGCTGAATGAAATGTTTCACTGAAATCTAAAGAGCATACAAATTATTAGCCCTCATGTGAAATTGTATTTATTTTAAATATATTTGCTTTTTAATGAAGAGAATATTGTTTCTTTGTCTTTGATAATGACAGTACATATTATTTATTACATACATCTATTTACAGACATACATTTATTACACTGTTAATTTCCTGTAGAATCTACAGTAACGTACTGTAAATCAATTACAGCAAAAATAGTCTTTCTAGACCGTCTTTTAATTCCTGTTCCATATAATAAACCCCAGCTCCAGAGTCGTGAGTAGCTTCCCACGGTCTCCCAGAACTGCAGCCAGTCAGCCAGCTCCAGCACTGCTGCAGTCAGCCAGCCCCCCAGCTCGCCCTCAAGCTCCAGAAATGGAGCTCGCTTGTGGGTGCTGCCTGCCAGCGTCGCCCTCTGGAGGTTGTCGCCCACTGTGTCAGCTCCTCCAACCTCCGAGCTGCGGACTCCACCTCGGCCCTTCGACCCTAGGGCTCCACGTTGGCTCACTCCTCCCTCGTCTCCTTTGTGGGCCGTCTGCCCACCAGCTCCGCCAGGCTCCCTCGTCCCTCCGGCTCCACCTTGGTCAGTCGTCGCCCTTCCTTCGCCTCTGGACTCCACTCCTCTGGCTGCACCTCGTCGCACCGTCCTACCGGCTGCGCTGAGCTCCTCCTTCCCTCCAGCTACGCCTTGGTCCTCTGTCGCTCTTGCTCCGCCGCGGGCTTCTGGAACCCCGTCGTCGCCTTGCTCGGGGCAGCCGCCAGCTTCACCCCGGCCCTCAGGGACCTCGGTGTCCCCTCCTTGGGCTCCACCGCCATCAACGGTGTCCCCCCTCGTCTCCCTCGGTCGGCAGCCACTCTTCCTCCATGGTCTCTCCCTTCCTCGACTCCGCCCGGGACCGTCCTTCTGGCTGTGTCCTGGGTTCCTGCTCCAGCTCCCTTCCTGGTTCCTCCCTCCTGAAGCTCCTTCCTGTTCCTCCCTCTTAAGACTCCTCCCTGGCACCCTCCCCTTCCACCCTCCCTTATTCTGTTGTTTTCGTTTGTGTTGAAAGCGCGAGGACGCGCCTTCAAAAAGGGGGGGTGGTACTGTCAGTGTTCTGTCATGTCCATGTGCTTTTGTTGTCGTCATGTGATTCCTTTGTTCTGTTTTCCCGCTGTTTTCTGATGTTGATTTGTTTCACCTGTGTTCATCCCCTGTGTCCTATCAGTTAATCATCATCCCCTTGTATTTATACTCCTCTGTTTGTGTCCTTCGTTGTCCGGTATTGTATTGTCTCAGTGTCGATGTCATGTCCTCATGTCCTGTCTCCTCCAGTGCATGTATCTCGTAAGTGTTTGTTAATAAATCTGTGTTACTGTTAAATCCTGCGTTCCTGTGCCTTCATGTTTCCCAACGAGCGTGACATATGTATGTGTATGTATGTATGTATGTATGTATATATATATATATATATATATATATATATATATATATATATATATATATATATGCTTGCGTGCGTGCGTGCGTGCGTATGTATATTTTAATATTTAAAGGAACCTTTATCCTCCTAATGTAAAAATAAAAGCAATAAATTCACAAATAAAAAAACTAGTTCACAAACTATGTAAAGCAGGGGTGTACCGAGTTTGGGTCCTTAAGGGTCGCTAGGTTGCGCAGTGGGTAGCACAATCGCCTCAAAGCAAGAAGGTCGCTGGTTCGAGCCCAGGCTGGGTCAGTTGGTATTTCTTTGTGGAGTTTGCATGTTCTCCCCGTTTTCGCGTGGGTTTCCTCCGGGTGCTCCGGTTTCCCCCCACGATTCCAAAGACAGGCGGTACAGGTGAATTGGCTAAGCTAAATTGTCCGTAGTGTATGACTGTGTATGGATATTTCCCAGTGATGGGTTGCAGCTGGAAGGGCATCCGCTGCGTAAAACATATGCTGGATAAATTGGCGGTTCATTCCATTGTGGCGACCCCAGATTAATAAAGGGACTAATCCGAAATGAAAATGAATGAATGAATGAATGAATAATAATAAATTAATAAAAGAACAGCATTTATCTGATATTTTAAAATGTATCTGATTTTTCACAAATAAATACATATTTTTCCCCAGCAAGGATGCATCAAGGATGATCACAAGTGACATTAAAACCATTTATAATGACACAAACGTTTTCTATTTCAGACAAATGCTGTTCTCAATCTGCGTGCTGTTACCGCGTCAGCTGACGCACGCACTACTGCCATCCAGCACTAGGTGGCAGGAGAGTCTCTGTGTTGAAACGCAACGCAGACCCGCTGCCCACAATCTTCACGCATCATCATCCCACATCCAATAAACCTGTTTGTGATTTTCAGTGCATCTCCAGGGATACCTTAATGTGTTTGTGTCTATTTTTGCCTACTCCACAGCAGCGTCCATTAAAATTGTTCGAGTCCGCTAAAGGTAAAAGTAGTCTAATTACATTAAATGGCTCTTTTAAAATACAATCTGCTTAAAGCGCCAGTGTGCGTTTTTTTCCGTTTAAATACTCTCTTTGTTTCCCTCGGGGTGATATGCATAGTTCACTGTACGCAAGCTGATTTACTTAAAGGTTGTAAAACTGTTGTGATTATTTTTTGTAGGCCTACATCCCCTCACCTGCTCGACACACAACAACTGGCTCAAACTGACGTGAGTTTACTTGTTTCAGCATTATTTAGCAGACACTTTCATCCAAAGCAGTTTACACTTTTATTTTTAGTTGGAATCCGACCAGTGAGAGACCTGTTTGAAAAAGTTTGTGTTTATGGGTGTTTTTCAGCTAACAGGGAATGTTGAACATTGGCTAAGCTTATGGCAAGGTACAAAGTTTTGTATTTATTTTAACAATAATGTGAATAAACAGTTAGTCCAAAGTGTGTCTGGAACTAAAATTCCTAAAATGGAGGGTTCCTTAAAGGATAGTTCACCCAAAAATGAAAAATTCTCTCTGTGTGTATTTTTGGCCAGATTTAAAGTTAGTTTTTGGCTAATAGGAAATGCTAAACATTGGCTATGCTTATGGTAAGGTTCTGTCAAAGTTTTGTAATTTTATTTTAACAATAATGTGAATAAACTGTTAGTCCAAAGTGTATCTGGTGTTTTAAAAGGTAAAATTTAAAACTAAAAATCCTAAATGGAGGGTTCCTTAAAGGGATAGTTCACCCAAAAATGAAAATTCTCTGTGTGTGTATTTTTGGCCAGATTTAAAGTTAGTTTTCGGCTAATAGGAAATGCTAAAAATTGGCTAACCTCATGCTATGTCAAAGTTTTGTAAAAAAAAAGAACAATAATGTGAATAAACTGTTAGTCCAAAGTGTGTCTGGTGTTTCAAAAGGTAACATTTAAACCTAAAATACTTAAAATGGAGGGTTCCTTAAAGGGATAGTTCACCCAAAAATGAAAATTGTGCATATTTTTGGCCAAATTTAAAGTTAGTTTTCAGCTAACAAGGAATGTTGAACACTGGCTAAGCTTATGGTAAGGTTCTGTCAAAGTTTTGTTATTTTATTTTAACAATAATGTGAATAAACTGCTAGTCCAAAGTGTATCTGGTGTTTTAAAAGGTAAAATTTAAAACTAAAAATCCTAAAATGGAGGGTTCCTTAAAGGATAGTTCACCCAAAAATGAAAATTCTCTGTGTGTGTATTTTTGGCCAGATTTAAAGTTAGTTTTCAGCTAACAGGGAATGTTGAACACTGGCTAAGCTTATGGTAAGGTTCTGTCAAAGTTTTGTATTTATTTTAACAATAATGTGAATAAACTGCTAGTCCAAAGTGTATCTGGTGTTTTAAAAAGTAACATTTAAAACTAAAAATCCTAAAATGGAGGGTTCTTTCAAGGGATCGATCAGCCAAAAAGATTGCTGTGTGTACTTTTCAACTAATAGGAAATGCTAAACATTGGCTAATCTCATGCTATGTCAAAGTTTTGTAATTTGTTTTTAACAGTAATGTGAATAAACTGTTGGTCCAAAGTGTATCTGGTGTTTTAATAAGTAACATTTAAAACAAAAATACTTAAAATGGAGGGTTCCTTAAAGGGATAGTTCACCCAAAAATGAAAATTGTGTGTGTGTACTTTTGGCCAGATTTAAAGTTAGTTTTCAGCTAACAGGGATTGTTGAACGTTAAATAACACTATGGCAGGGTTCCATCAAAGTTTTGTCATTTGTTTTTTAATAATAATGTGAATAAACTGTTAGTCCAAAGTGTGTCTGGTATTTTAAAAAGTAACATTAATTTTCTTTTTCGGCTTAGTCCCTTTATTAATCTGGGGTCGCCACAGCGGAATGAACCGCCAACTTATCCAGCATATGTTTTACGCAGCGGATGCCCTTCCAGCTGCAACCCATCATTGGGAAACATCCATACACACTCATTCACACTCATACACTATGGACAATTTAGCTTACCCAATTCACCTATACCGCATGTCTTTTGGACTTGTGGGGGAAACCGTAGCACCCGGAGGAAACCCACGCCAACACGGGGAGAACATGCAAACTCCACACAGAAATGCCAACTGACCCAGCCGAGGCTCGAACCAGCAACCTTCTTGCCGTGAGGCGATCGTGCTACCCACTGTGCCACCGTGAGCTCCTTAAAAGTAACATTTGAAACTATAAGTCTAAAATGGAGCATTCTCTAAAGGGATAGTTCACTCAAAAGTGAGAATCCTATCATCATTACTCATCCTCCGCTTGTACCAAATCTGTTTTAATGTCTTTCTTCTGTTGAATGCAAAGAAAGACTTACTGAAGAACGTTGAAAAAAAAAGCAGCCATTGACTTCATGTACATATTCGTACATACATTTCCAACGTTCTTCAGAATATCTTGTTTTGTGTTCAACAGAAGAAAGAAACTCCGATGTTTACAACTTCTTGTGAGCAGGGTGCGAATTACAGGGGGGTTTGGGGGGATTGACCCCCTTAATTAACGCTTGATCCCCCCTGAAGGACATCAAAACAAGATGTATGGGGTGGGGGTCAGCCCTTTAATAGTAAGAAATAGCTTTCTCTGATCTATATCTTAAATATTCATTATTAAAAATGTATAATATAAATATACATTTGACCCCCCATAACGGTTTATACCATTGTGAATACAGAATCGCGCCAATCAATACTAGGAAAAATATGATTCAACAGTCTGAAACTGGCAGTTCTAGAGCACAGAAAGACATCTTAAGTATTCACAAAACATGTGTCTTGTAAAATAGGTGTTTATATCTGCATGTAGCCTAAAAAAAAAATTAGACACATAATTTGTATAGTTTGACCGACAGTAACCTTTAAAATAGTCACTAAATATCCCACAAAACAAAAAATTTACACATTTTATTAATAAATGAGATGTAATTTAAATACATTCATAAATTTGATTCACTGAAGCATGTACTACCGAACTACTACCGGAAAAGTTGACCCCCCTGATTGGAAAAATAGACAGAAATAAATATATGTAAAAACAAATACATGTTTGTAATAATTTTTCATTCACAATTTAGATTTTTTTCCTCACAATTCTTTGCT
The DNA here is from genome assembly GCA_903798125.1 of Danio choprae. Lineage (NCBI taxonomy): Eukaryota > Metazoa > Chordata > Actinopteri > Cypriniformes > Danionidae > Danio > Danio choprae. Next base: position 3,342,273 of record CAIGQW010056815.1, read on the forward strand.
TGTATGTCACAATTTAGACTTGCTTTAGACATTTAATTCATAGTAGAAAGTCAGAACTGCAAGATTGCTCAGATTTGAAACTTTTCCCTTCTCAATTCTCACTTTTTCTTGATAATGTTAAAGATTTAATCCCTCAGTTTTGATGTTTTTTCCCTTAATTCAATGCAAAAAAAAGCAAATTGTGAGAAAAGATGTCTCAGTTTATCAAAGTTGCAAGATTATATTTGTATTTCTGAGTAATTATTTCCTTTCAGTGAATTATTGCAATTATGACTTAAAATCTTACAGTTTATTGTTTACAGCCTATATTTTATTATTTAGTGAATAACCTAATATCTCAGTATTCAGATGTTTTTCCTGTGGAATCTGAGTTTGTCACCAATGTACTGTATAACTTTTGTTCGTAGAATTGTTACATTATTTCGTAGTTGTGGGTTTCTAGGCTTCTCGCAATTATATTTTGCAACAACTTTTAGTTTGAACCTTGCATTTTAACGAAATTATAATTGTAAGATATGTCTCGAAAAAAATAGCGGAATTTATATTATTATTTTTATTATACATTATTTTTTCATGTTATTAATAGTGCTCAGCTAAGATTAATCACGATTAATTGCATCCAAAATAAAAAAAAATTGACATTGAATTTATATATATATATATTCATTCATTTTCATTTCGGCTTAGTCCCTTTATTAATCTGGGGTCGCCACAGCAGAATGAACCGCCAACTTATCCAGCATATGTTTTACGCAGCGGATGCCCTTCCAGCTGCAACCCATCTCTGGGAAACATCCATACACACCCATTCACAATCATGCACTACGGACAATTTAGCTTACCCAATTCACCTATACCGCATGTCTTTGGACTTGTGGGGGAAACCGGAGCACCCGGAGGAAACCCACGCCAACACAGGGAGAACATGCAAACTCCACACAGAAAGGCCAACTGACCCAGCCGAGGCTCGAACCAGCGATCAGCGACCTTCTTGCTGTGAGGCGAACGTGCTACCCACTGCGCCACT
>CAIGQW010056815.1:3348662-3361121 GCA_903798125.1 Danio choprae
TGGTGTTTTGTGTGTGTGTGTGTGTGTGTGTGTGTGTGTGTGTGTGTGTGTGTGTGTGTTTGCTTAATGACAGTATTTTTCACTCATATTTCGATATTTTATTTTCTCAAATGTTAGTTGAAGTATACAGGGCGACGCGGTGGCGCAGTGGGTAGCATTTCTGTGTGGAGTTTGCATGTTCTCCCCGTGTTGGCGTGGGTTTCCTCCGGGTGCTCCGGTTTCCCCCACAATTCCAAAGACTCGGTATAGGTGAATTGGGTAAGCTAAATTGTCCGTAGTGTATGTGTGTGAATGACTGTGTGTGGATGTTTCCCAGTGATGGGTTGCAGCTGGAAGGGCATCCGCTGCGTTAAACATGTGCTGGATAAGTTGGCGGTTCATTCCGCTGTGGCGACCCCAGATTAATAAAGGGACTAAGCCGAAAAGAAAATGAATGAATGAATAGTTGAAGTATACACTTTACTTTTTATTGGAAGTGGACCCAAATGTCTTGTTTATGAGTCATGTACAAACAAATAAATTAAATAAATGAATGAATGAATAAATAAATGACTGTCCTATAAAGTGAAAAAAGCATTTGTTGTCCACGTGTAGATGAGACGTCGCATTTGGGTCACTTCCAATGAAATTATTAAATTTAATCGAAATTTCTATTTGAATTTTTTATCCTAATTCTTCCTGTAAAAGTTTATGATGTCATATTATTAGTTACAACAGTTCAGATAAATTTAGTGGTTTCTGCTTTCTAGAATGTAAAAACGAAGTAGATTAACCAAATAAAGAATGAAAGGTTTTATTTTGTTTTGTTCCTATTAATGATTAGATTATTTATTTTCATAAACAATGAAAAAAAAGTATTTCAGTATCTCAGAAATGTGGCATTTTTTAAAGTTTCACACCAAATAAAGTCACCAGTCTTTTTATATATAAAAAATAAATACATAAATTATAATTCCAATTATAATTATAATTCCAACTATAATTATAACGCCAACTATAATTCGGTTCAGATCGATCCTTATACTGGCCGTCTGAGACATTGTTGAGATCTCAGTGAATCTCAGAATAAGTGTAAGATCGATATTTCCCTCAGGGGACAAATCTGAGAAATATAAACCTCTCCATTTAATCAACAGGGAGAAAAAAAACAACAAGTGAGATATTAATTACATCTAATTATCCGAGTGCGCACCCATTGCCTTGCTGAGTGTCTTTGTGTGTGTGTGTGTGTGTGTGTGTGTGTGTGTGTGTGTGTGTGTGTGAGAGAGAGAGAGAGAGATCCATCCATCCCCCTCTCGGATGGTTTGGAGCCTCAGTCAGAAGCCCGCGGATGATGCTCGTGTTTACGCAGCGCTCGGCGTCTCACCGGTGGATGTAAATATCAGTTTATGCGCCGCACAGAGTGATTCATGAGCACCGCCAAAGGAAACGCTTGGAGGGGACAGTCGGTTCCAGACTGCAGGAGGATGTATGGCGTTATTAACCATCTCCCAAACCATTTAAGGATCCTCAGACATTGATATCTTTATATGCACGTGAATCTGCGGGCGGACACACACACATACACACTGCGCCGCGCGTCTTTGGACCCGTGCCACGGTTGTCTGTCTCCGTCCGTTCACCCAACCACACCTACCCGCTGTAGCCTCACCGAATTACAGCAGCACCGGATCCCGTCGCGAAAGGGACATTGTGTCTGCGCGAAGAACGCAGATTCACTGCGCTATTAACGCCCGGTGCGCACCGGAGCCGCTCAAAGACGCCCGTGTCAAAGCGATATGTCAGCCCGTTGCGCGCTATTGCTTTAGAAGAGAGGCAGGTGAAATTATCAGCTTTGTCCCGCATCCTGCGCCAAGAAGAAACGCATCACCTTGAGGATTTTTAAACGCACGGCCAACTTGCCAGGTGAGCCGGTTATTCGCATCTGGTGATGGATTTAGTGCATGTACACCGGGGGTCAGAAATGAACTTTTGTCTTAAATGTTGGGAATTTAGTCCGTGCTTTAATTGTTGATTGAATGCTTTATCGTCACAAACACTTCAGGGTCTGCAGTGGCACTAAAACCATGACTAGTGGTTTGAAATAGTAGGAATGATTGATTGTTTTATATAGTTGAAGCCTTTTTAATGCTTTTTTTATTCTTGTATTGTTTCCCTTGTTAATTTCTGACCGTGGTTCAACGTTAGATTTTATGCAAGATTCCTCGCCAGTATGTCCACCCTATGGTCAAAACAAGTAAATAAAAAAAATCCATATTTACAGCATGAACATTTGCACCCAAACTCAATAAGAGAGTAAACTGACAATCTTTCCGGATTTTTATTCCCTCTCCTTTTTTTTTGGGATTAAAATTTGTATACGAGCACTCTGCTTGGGATGGGATAATGCTGGAATAATAGGCAGTTAAAGAAAATCACTTGGATGCTTGGAGTTTAAGATAATTCTTATTTATTTGTTATCAAAGCCATTTTTATTGGTGATTGGTGAATGCTCTTTCCATCAATCGTGTTCTGAAATATTGGTCATAAAAAGGGTTAAATATGGTCAAAAGATGGCAGAGTGTCTGTCTTTTTGTTTTTTATTGAAATATTATCATGTCTTTGGAATCCGTCCTATAGGATCCAATCAGAACCGAAATTAGCATTTTTTTGCTTCATATTTGAGCCTCATTGGGTATCTCATAATCCTTTTTCAGATTTATTGTACTTTATTAATGTTTGCTATAATTATTGGTAAATCCCATGTAAAATTCTTTTCATATTCTATTAGGAATATGACTGCAGTTGTGTTGAGTCTCGCGTCTTTCCATTGGAAAAATGATCATTTCTTTGGAACCAGTTCTAATGGAATCCAGTAAGAATCAGACTTTACTGAAACTTTTTGGATTTTGAGGATCTTTTTTTTTTGCTGTTGTTATTTTTATCTGAGTTTTATTGTGAGCTCATTTGTGATTGTTTGCTGTGGGATATTTAAAGGAAGTCATGTGGAAAATCTATTGATGGTCTGACATTTGTTTATTTATTTATTTTTTAATTCTTGCTGATTTGATTTGATATGGAGGTGGACGTAGAAAGAGGACGTTTTATATTTGATTAAAACATACAGAAATACATTTTTCACGTTTCAAATTGTACAAACCAACATTTAGTCAGTGTGTTTTGGATAACAATTTTTACATTTAAATATTTGACATTATTATATGAATAAATCAGTAAAAAAAAAAAATGTTGACAGAAAATTTTGTGTTTAAATTCCCTTTTCCATTCTATTCATAATTTGGTAGCAATATCATTTTAGGAATCGGGTGTTCCTTAAACCCCAATGAATTCCAAAGATGATCTTTTTTGCTTTCAAATGATGCTGAAATTCCATTCACAATCCGGCATGAGTTTTACCCAGGTTTAGCCGGGCTCTTCACCTCATTCAGGGCTTGTTGGTTTCCAGCAGCGTGTCTTACAGGTCATGCATGCAGGATCCATATCTTGCAAAACTGTTTAGTTTGTAATTCTGTCACGTGCGGGGTGAGCGATCTGATGCGGTGTGCTTCATTGCTGTATTGTTGTGAATGCGTGCACACACACACACAGACCAGGCCCGCTGATGCTTCATAATTCTGCCGCTCTCGCTGGTAATAAACAAACCTCTCCACCAGTGCCAGGCTTATGTAAAGCACGTTTCGCATGTCAGCGGTGTTTCTGAACACAAAGCTTTTGGTATATTGGCTTGGAGGACAGGGGATCATTTCACCATGTGCTTTGGGGATATATACATGCATGACTGAAATGCAATCACCACATGAATCCAGGCTTTGTCCTTTATGTGATCATCGCCTGGGTTTGTTGCTCTTGTAGGTTTGCATAATTTATCAGCTTAGTTAAGAGAAACTGGTTCCCTTGTTTCCAAGGAAAAGCAACCATTTGTGAGTTCAACTTGAATGGAAATGTTCTTCAAAAGAGGATTTAAAAGGTAATCACCCACTAAAGTGTCATTAAGTATAACAATAGATTAAATATTTTATTATTAAATAAATTATTCTACAGATTAAATACCTCTCCAAAAATAAATAAAATAAACATGTCAGACAAATTTAGAACAATAATTTTTTTACGAGATCTTAAACGATTCACAATATATACAAATAATAATTCACTGTATTCAGTGTATTTATTTTAATCTGCTTTTAAAAACCCACATTATTAACATTGTAATGAGCCTCAAAGTAAATATACAGTGCTCAGCATAGATAAGTACACCCATCACAGATCTATCTTTTAAATTCATATTTTTAATAGGATGCTTTACTATTATATTTGTGCATATACATTAGATTAGTCAGTACTGAAGCCAAATCTGGAGCTTATCTAACAAAGTAACTTACGATAACGGTACAAAAACTAGCACAGCCAAATTTATATGTTGTAGAAAAATATTAAATACAAATTAAAAAAAAGAGGAAAAATCAAGAGAAGCAAAACAATTAAAAAAAATTTAGTTGAAATTTTGTAGGTTGTAATTTAGTTTTTGCAATATTTTGCTTGAATTTAATTGTATTATCTTTCAAATTCCAAATATGTTTAGTGACTAAAATATTATTTTAATAAATATATCTGCTTAATAAATATGTTTTGTTCAAATGCACCAAAATACATTGCCTATATTCACTGAGAAATGGATAAAAATATTCATTTTCAAAATGGGGTGTACTCATATATGCTGAGCACTGTGTATATTTTAATATGTACAATGTCAGAAAAGTTATTGTTTAATTGTTTACATAAGTATATGTTGCTTATAGTGTAACCAATTGATGATGGGGTATTATTTCACTCATATTTCTATGTTTTGTTTCCCCAAAAGTCATTTGAAACACCGAAACGGACAGTTCACTTGAATTTAAAAAAGCTTTTATGTATATTACGAAATAATTTTTGCTAGTTTAATTTGATATGGAGGTGGACAAGGAAGGAGGACGTTTCTTATTTGATCAAAAAAATTAAATGTATGTTTTTTTTATAATATAAAATATATTGAAATATATAACAGAAATATATTTTTCACATTTCAAATTGTATGAATCAACATTTAGTCAGTGTATTTAGAAAAAAAAAATGAACATTTTAGAAATTTTAATATATGAATAATTTAAATTTATTATAAAGTTATTAGGGCGTCACGGTGGCGCAGTGGGTAGCACAATCGCCTCACAGCAAGAAGGTTGCTGATTCGAGCCTCGGCTGGATTAGTTGGCATTTCTGTGTGGAGTTTGCATGTTCTCCCCGTGTTGGCGTGGGTTTCCTCCGGGTGCTCCGGTTTCCCCCACAAGTCCAAAGACATGCGCTATAGATGAATTGGGTTAGCTAAATTGTCCGTAGTGTATGTGTGTGAATGAGTGTGTATGGGTGTTTTCCAGTGATGGGTTGCAGCTGGAAGGGCATCCGCTGTTTAAAACGTATGCTGGATAAGTTGGCGGGTCAGTCCGCTGTGGCGACCCCTGATTAATAAAGGGACTAAGCCGAAACGAAAATGAATGAATGAATATAAAATTATTAAAGTGGGACAGATTTTATCTATCTGTCTGTCTGTCTGTCTGTCTGTTGTTCTGTCTATCCATATTGATCTATTTATCTATCTATCTGTCTGTCTGTCTGTCTGTTGTTCTGTCTATCCATATTGATCTATCTGTCTGTCTGTCTGTCTGTCTGTCTGTTGTTGTTCTGTCTATCCATATTGATCTGTCTATCTGTTTATCTATCTATCTGTCTGTCTGTCTGTTGTTGTTGTGTCTATCCATATTGATCTGTCTGTCTGTCTATCCATATTGATCTGTCTGTCTGTCTGTCTGTCTGTCTGTCTGTCTGTCTGTCTGTCTGTTGTTGTTGTGTCTATCCATATTGATCTATCTGTCTCTCTGTCTGTCTGTCTGTTGTTGTTCTGTCTATCCATATTGATCTGTCTATCTATCCGTCTGTCTGTCAGAGTTTGTGTCGTTTGGACAAAAGACAAAATTGTCCACCACCAAGGTGTAGTAAAAACAAGCTGGCCTGTAACTGCCTGTTGTTTTTCTGTCTTTGTTCTCTTTTTTCTGCTGACGTTTCGTCTTTGCCCTCTTAGGCACTGCATGATTTATTTCTATTATTTATTTATTTTTACTCATAGGTTCCATGACTTTGAAAAATAAATCACATGTAAGGACTGCCTAGAGAGACTTGCAGAGGAGAACAGAATATTCAGACAGGCGATAACATCTAGAGATAAGAGTGGAAATGTGCGCTGCTGCGGGTTGTACAAATTACAGAAGCTAAACAGTTTGAATGCATCACACAGTAAATACCGGCCAGATTTAGCCATTTTGTTTGCTTGCCTGTGCAAAACTGTCCACCGCAAGAGCTCTGGGTGGTTGCCAAGGTGTTGCTATGCTGTTACTAAGGTGTTCAGCATTAGTTGTTAACATGTTGCGATGCAGGTGGTTGCAAGGAGACCAATTCAAAAGAGCCATAGATAGATTTTTTTTAATCATTCACCAAATCTCTGATCACATGCAAAAGTAATAAGTTCAGCATTCATAGATGGGGGTTATTAAAATGACAAACACAGAGTAATAGCTTGGTAACGATTAGAGAGAAATGGAGAGAGTGATAAACCCCAGATGTGGAAGGCAAAATTATTAGCCCTCCAGTGAAATTGCTATTTTTATTACTTTTGATGAAAGTCTCATTTCTTTTATTTTGGCCAGAAAAAGAAAAACAAAGCAGTTTTTAAATGTTTAAAATAATTTTTAAGGTTAATATCATGATAAATATATGTATTTTTTGGTTGGCTACAGAACAAGCTACTGTGGTCCAATGACTTACCTAATTAACCTAATATGCTTAGTTAACCTATTTAACTTAGTTAAGCCGTTAAATTGCACTTTAAGCTGAATACTAGTGTCTTTTGTAAGTATAAAACATAATGCTTTGTCATGGCAAAGACAAAATTAATGAGTTATTAAAAAATAGTTATTGAAACTGTTATGTTTAAAATTTGTAAAAGAAAATCAGCATCAAACAGCACTTTGTAAATATTTGAAAAATATTTCACACACACACACGCACACACGCACACACGCACACACACACACACACACACACACACTCACACACCTGTACACTAGAACTCAAACCATAAATCTGAAATAAATTATTTGGAGGAAAGATTTATTTATTTATTTATTTATTTATTTATTTCAGCTATACTTACCCAAAACTTTTTTCTTCATCTTTATTGAAATCAAACTGTCATAAAAAGCAACTAAAACGAAAAAAAAAACAAAAACCAAAAAGTATTTTAAAATGCAATACAATACAACTGTTACTCTATAGCAAATTTAATTTGAATATTAAGTGCTTTCCAGCATAACTACATAAAATCACAGACAAAAATTCACTTCTACACTTTTACAAAATTCAACACTAATTCAGCATTTAAAAACATGATCCCCAATATAAACTACATACAAACTATATAGACATTTCATTTAAAAGCAAAAACTAATATTAACAACTAAACGCAGTTAACAGTATATAATATAACATAATGACAAAGAATCCATCAAAATCACTCTGCATTAAGCATGAACGTTTAAAGCACGAAGACTGAAATATTCTCATGCATGTTTTGCAAGGGAATATTTCAGCCTTTATGCTTTAAACTCCACGAATAATTTTATTTTTCACTTCATTTTTTTTTTTACAGCACAATCACACGCTGTTTGCCTGCAGATTGCGAGTTGTTTGTTTCGACTGATTGTTATTCACAAAACTGGAACCGGCAACAAGATTTTCACAGAAATACTTTTCCTTTTCCAAGATCAGCTGGCCGCAGTCTGCAGCAGACAGACTGGAGAGAGAGAGAGAGAGAGAGAGAGAGAGAGAGAGAGAGAGAGAGAGTGTGTGCATGCATGTATTTGTGTGTGTGTGTGCAAAATAAAGACATAAAGATGCATGGATTGAATCTGGAATTGCCGGAGAAGTATTGATAGTGCATTTGTGTCACAGTATTGTTTGTTGCCCAGAAAAGGAGGGTAAACAGAGTGATAGAGCAATGTGTCTGAGAGCGTAAGATGCGCACACACACACACACACACAGAAAGTGAGACAGGACTTGACTCTCTGCGACTGACTAGCAGTGAATAGCAGCCCTGTTATCTCCGCAGCGCAGCAGGCCAGCCAGGCAGGTGCTGCACAAAAATAGCAGGTGTCTGTTTGGGTTAATACCGGGGGGCCGAGCGCCCATCACTGGGGGCCTCTACCGTCCTGTGCACCGCGAGCTCTGTTGGCCAAGGGTGACGTCTCTGCGTTCTTCGCACCTTGTTGCGCGTGACGGCCAACCTTGTCCTTTTTCGTGGTCTGCGGACCGAAGGATTGCTCTCGTCTTTTCAACAATAAGGGAGGATTTAGAGCTCAAGGTGTTATTGGGACGTGTGTGTATCTGTGTTTGTGTGTGTGTGTGTGTTACTCAAGCTTGCAGAATCTGTTTTTATTGCAGTATGTGTTGTTTAGGTGTTAAAGTCTACATGAACCGGAAGCTGCGACTTTTTTTTGTTTTTTGTATTGTGACGCAGTTCCTAGAGAAATGCAACATTAAAGGAGAAAACAATGGGCGTGGCTTGTTTTGTTCTACTGCGAGCTGATTGGATGTAGTAAAGTAGGCATTTCATTCAGAAAGATTGGGAAAAGTGTTTGGGGAGAGTTATTACAACCTAACAGACACCTCCTCCTTGCCGTCTCTATTTGTTGTCAAAACTGACAGTTGGAGGGGCGTGGTTAATGATGTTAGCCACGCCCAATACCTCAGACAGACCTAATCTGCGAATTTAACTAAATACAAACAGGAAGTGCATTTTCAGATTTCAATTAAAGATTATAAGGGCAAACAATATTTTTTTTCTTAATGACATGCACGGATGAATTGTTCACCATAAAAGTAGCAATGTGAGCTAACTAAATCAATATGGTTAGTTTTGATTTCGTTTGTACTTTAAAGAGATAGTTCACTCAGAAATTAATATGACCTCATTATGTATTCTCCCTCAAGGAGTTTTAAACGTTTAGTGTCCTTCTTCTGTTGAACACAGAAGAAGATATTTTGAAGAAGGCTGGTTAATGGCACTCATAGACTTCTATGATAGTTGGAATAAAATGAGTGACAGCTACCTGCATTTTTCTAAATATTTTCTATTGTGTTGAACAGAAGAACAAATCTCAAAGAGATCGTGGGTAAACTATACCTTTTAAGTAGCTTTTTTTTGGCAGATGTACTAATCTAAAGGCTTTATGATATCGATTGTGTACTATTGTTTATGAGGATACATCTTTGAAAAGATGCCACTTCAACTTTTTGATTGTTTCTGTGGGTTTGATTTAATAGGTGCTTGCATTGAGCATAGTTTTACTGTAGATCAGTACCATATACGTGCACGTGAGCGAAATTTCCACAGAGCGGGATATTGAGTTAATTAGAAATTTGTCACAAGCCATTGAAATGTATGGGTTTTATAGTGTAGCAGTTTCCTTGTCCAGTGTGAAGGTTATTTCACATTGTGCAGTGAAGAGAGTGAAACTAGCGCGCTAAACATTGCTAGACAGTTTTTTTTCCACTTCATATCTAGGCTGCTTTTCTTTTTCAGCCACAAACCGAAATATTATTATTTTTTGCCAAAAAATTTTTAGCAGCCTAAAATGTTGTGCATCTTTAGTTTAGATAATTAAACTGGTAAATGTTTAAATGAGAATAAAATGTATCTGTGGTGTCATATCTGCACAATTCAATCGAATTTATTAACTGCTGTGAGTTGTGTGTGTATATATATATATCTGTGTGTGTGTATATATAATGTGTGTTTATATATATATATTTTTTTCAGCGAGCCTATGTTGCTTTTTATGCACAATATCAGTCCAATGTTGAGACCGTTTGAGATTTACCATAGACGTCAGGATGCAAGAATAAATTGTGACGTCCCAACAGAGAGATTAGCATTATTGGTTTATTCAGTCCTACACAGCAGGTTCGCTCACATCTGTGACAATAGGAGCAAAGAAGCTCTTCAGTCTTCAAACATGGAAAAATTAAAAGGTGCAATAGCTGGGTTTCCATCAGCCATGTGTTAATTCACATTTTGTAGTATCACATGAGAGACAAGTGATAGAAATGGCAATTTTTAATAAAAATCCCTTAATTAGCAAAAACGTTTTTACACTCGCTTGAAGTAGTTTTGGAATTGTGCGAAAAACAGTTCATGTGAATAATTGGAGATGGAAATGCATTTGAATAAACTCTGACGAAGTGCACATTACACCCTTGTCACCATTATGCTTGCCTTGTTTACTGTTGGTTACTAGGTTACCAATACCACAGTGGGCTGCTCTAATGACTTGTTGGAAATGCACCTAATTTACTTTTTGTGATTTTTGCAAATTTTGAAAAGATTTGCTTGTTAGGATGGAAGTAATGCAGTGGATAAATGTTTTCTGTAGCTGTAAAAATAACATACTTATGCCTTTATGAAGTTTATTTTGGTTGTTTGCCTTCTAAAGACAGCAATGGACGATTGGCTGAGAAGCAACAGGTAGTCTGGCATCACAAAGTCTGACCAAGTAATATTTTATAACAGACAAAAAAAAAAACATTATATAGTCTGTACCCAGCTTTAGTCTCAATGCTTTCCTAGAGAAGCAAATCAGATATTAAAGAGATTCAATTTATATTTGGAGTTCTCCTCCTGAAAACGTCTTTATTGTAGTTTTAAATCTTCATTTGCTCTCCATTTAACCTCATTGCCGGAGAAGTGCTTCAGATATTAAAGACATATTTTTTCTTATTGCGTTTCATATCCTTCTCCCGAACACTAGTCTGAAGCAAAGTAAAACTCTTTCCTGTTCAATTGCGAGTTATATTCGAGAGACTCTTGCTTTCGGATTCGATACGCTCCAGCTATGGTGTCGGAGGCCAGGACCGGACTGATATTAAATCATTAAGTATTGACAGAGTGAAGTCGCAGGGAGAGATGCAGAATTACGGCAGTGCATCAAACACATTTAGAGAAAATTCATTTGACAGCTTATTGATCCTGAAGGCTGTATTGTTCTCACTTTTTTCTTTTTTTCCTTAAGAAATCGCAATTGGTTAACTGCAAGCCAGCGATATTTGCTGACAAGAAGTTAGGGAGGGAAAATGTCCTTTGCGTGGAAAGCTTTGTATTTTTGTTCGAAACACAAAGTACATGAACACACGTGGAGTTCTTAATGTCCGACTGCAAAAATATTAACTAAGGGTGCATCAGTAGGTTGTTTGAACAAATTGGGGCTCTGGTAAGGGCAGCGATGAGCTTTGTTTACTATACATTGGGACACACTGACTGTGACATGAGAACATCCTCATTGTACATCTTCAAAACTGGAATTTATAAGCAGCAGAACTAATATTTCTATATATTTATTTTACTAGGTTTTAAAACTACATTATACCTAAACAATTTGATTGTTTTTTATTTTCTTTATTGTCTGTCTCATGGAAATTTATCTTTGGCTTCACCACTCAACAACATCAGCTATCACATTACATATATCACAAGAAGCAAGCAACACAAATACATTCAATATCATCACATAAATCACATTAAAAACTTAATTAACCCTATTCATACTTAAAACCCAATGGAAGTTAGCACAAAAGACCTTTGATAGACATTTTTCTTTACTTGAGGTTGCCTCATATTTTAATTGTTTCATATACTAGCAACATTTTAACCATTAAACAAGTATAGATGTTTGCTAGATTTTTCCTAACCTATATAGCTACATTCGTTCATGTTAAAGATAAATAAATAATGGATTTTTTTTTAGAAAAGCATCTCTCATTTGTCACTGTGTTTGATGATTTGGGTCATGTGATTCATATTTTGTGCTTCTGAACTTGCGTTAAGGGTGTATAGTGTTTATAGTGCTTTTATTTGATTGTAATAGTCAAAACATTTTAATAAAGCGACTAAGCGACAAAAAACGACTATATTTACGACTATATTAAATATGAATTTTTCAGAAGGAGGTGTACTCGTATACTGTAAGAGCTGCCAAAGTTGAGATTTTTTGGCTCAATGGAGAAGAAAAAAAATTCTTCACCTTTAAAAATATTTACTATAATTGAAATCTTCAGACATTGAATAAGTGCGACAAAAGAAACACTTAAAAGCATATTTTGGATGCTTTATTTAACATTAGCTGTATAAACTCCTAAACTCTCAAATGTGACTGGTGCATGAAAACAGTTTTTGCCGGCAGTGTCTTGCCTTAAACAGAATCCAGCGCAGTTGAGAGGGCTTCAGTTAAAAATATTTACAATAATTGATATCTGCAGACACAAACTGAATACGTGCGACAAAAGAAAGACTTAAAAGTGTATTTTGGATGCTTTATTTA
>CAIGQW010056815.1:3368426-3392246 GCA_903798125.1 Danio choprae
TACCATAATAATAATTAAAGCAGCAGCAGCGTAGCAGATCTATTCCGCCAAGACCAAACACATCAACATTGCCATATACATATTCATTAACATGCTAAATCTCTCAGAGAGTTGTCATGACTTAATTAAATTACCTAAAAAAGTTAGAGTAGTCTCTTTACCTTTTCAATGGGTAAGTAATCTAATTACATTAGGCTAACTAGTTATTTTGTTATAACAACTATAGCCTACCATAATTATCAAAGCAGCAGCAGCGTAGCAGATCTATTCCACCAAGACCAAACACATCAACATTTCCATATACATATTCATTAACATACTAAATATCTTTGAGAGTTGTCATGACAGAATTAAATTACCTAAGTAATACCTTACTTAGGGCCTCACGGTGGCACAGTGGGTAGCACGATCGCCTCACAGCAAGAAAGTCGCTGGTTCGAGCCTCGGCTGGGTCAGTTGGCATTTCTGTGTGGAGTTTGCATGTTCTCCCCGTGTTGGCGTGGGTTTCCTCCGGGTGCTCCGGTTTCCCCCACAAGTCCAAAGACATGCGCTATAGGTGGATTGGGTAAGCTAAATTGTCCGTAGTGTATGTGTGTGAATGAGTGTGTGTGGATGTTTCCCAGTGATGGGTTGCGGCTGGAAGGGCATCCGCTGCGTAAAACATATGCTGGATAAGTTGGTGGTTCGTTCCGCTGTGGTGACTAAGATTATTAAAGGGACTAAGCCAAAGTGAAAATGAATGAATACCTTACTTTACCTTTTCAGTGGGTAAGTAATTTAATTACAGTAGGCTAGCTAGTTATTTTGTTATAATACCTAGTTAGTCTACTGTAATAATCAAAGCAGCAGCGTAGCAGATCTATTCTGCCAAGACCAAACACATCAACATTGCCATATGTATATTCATTAACATACTAAATATCTTCGAGAGTTGTCATGACAAAAATAAATTACCCAAGTAATCCCTTACTTTACCTTTTCAGTGGGCAAGTCATTTAATTACAGTAGCCTAACTAGTTATTTTGTTATAATAACTAGATAGCCTACCATAATAATAATTAAAGCAGCAGCAGCGTAGCAGATCTATTCCGTCAAGACCAAACACATCAACATTGCCATATACATATTTATTAACATACTAAATCTCTCAGAGAGTTGTCATGGCAGAATTAAATGACCTAAATTTAAAGTAATCCCTTTACCTTTTCAGTGGGCAAGTAATTTAATTACAGTAAGCTAACTAGTTATTTAGTAAGCAATTACGCCTAACAACCAGCTCTTTAATAGTTTGCACTGATATCCAGTATCCTCTGCTTCACATTTTACTGTTAAACTAAGTTGCAAAGGGTGTTTAAAGTCCATTTAAAATCCAGCAGAGCAGACGACGTAAGCTGAAGCGCTGCCATATACAGTGTAAGATTTTCTTTTATCTGTTCATTTTAAGCAAGGTCAGCTTAAAAGTGTCCATCTTTGAAATCCACAGAGTAGACAGACTTAACCTTGGAATAGCTTGATGGTTTCGCAGGAATCTAATGGGTATCTCAAAGGAGTCCTGGTGAATATCAAACTTCCATCTAATTGAATGCGAAATGTCAGTGAAAAGACCCATGCTGGCCCATTCGTTTAATTCCAAACCAAATTCATTAAAAGAAAAGCCATTTATATGATTGAATCAGGCTTTTTGCACAATCTGGTTCCGCTCGCTACTCGTCTCCTGATACTTTTCATCCGCTCGTCGGAGAAAGAACTGCCTGTCTTCAACACACGGCGTGCTGTGCGGCATCTTCAAATGGTAATTATGCCGTATTTGATCATTTATCAATTAATTTTTTTTAGACAAACTGCTTTCATCGTCCAGCTGCATTTTTAGCTTGTAAAATTTGACTGAATGAGTGCCTGCTTGCTTATTTGTGCTGTTAGTTTAGTAATATTTGTTCTAAAGCCAGTAAGAAAAATGATAAACTAACAGTTAATAACAGGGAATGTTCTCAAAGACATGATCAAAAGTTGTAGTTTTGCTAAAGAGGTTATATGATGCTTTGTAATGTTTTCTTAGTGCCTGCAATGGTGCTTGTGATCGATTATCTTCGTCATACGCATTGTCAGAAAATCGGACTTTGATTTGAAACTGATGATATTGCTTAAAGTTTTCAGTATCTTTCCCATAATGTTTGTAAAATAAGAAAAATTGAATGTTTCCTTAACATATACATTCATTCATTCATTTTCCTTTGGCTTAGTTCCTTATTTATCAGGGGTCGCCACAGCGGAATGAACCACAAACTATTCCAGCATATGTTTTACGCAACGGATGCCCTTCCAGCTGTAACCCAGTACTGGGAAACATTCATACACTCTCGCAATCACACACACTCATACACTATGGCCAATTTAGTTTATCCAATTTACCTAAAGCGCATGTCTTTGGGCTGTGGGGGAAACCGGAGCACCCGGAGGAAACCCACACCAACATTGGGAGAACATGCAAACTCCACACAAAACTGGCCCAGCCGGGACTCGAACCTGTGACCTTCTTGCTGTGAGGCAACAGTGCTAGTCTCTGAGCCACCGTTCCGGCCCAGCATATACATAGCCATAATTTTTTAAAACTGGATAATTGTTCTGTTTGCAGAACCTTCAGAAACTATATTTTTCATAACTTAATGGGAATGTTATTAAATTATTTTGGATATCAAAGAAAAATAAACTGGATAACTAAGCTCTGGAAAAAATTAAGAGATTACACTGTAAAAGAAATCTTGCTGGTATTACTCTGTTAAATGTTATTTTGTTATGTTTTTAGTCCATTTGACTAAGTAAAACTTTGTATAACAAAAAAAAAATAAATAAATAAATAAAAGTAAAGTAACAAAAATATTTGAGGTGGTAACTTTTTTTGTCATATTAATTTTGTTACAGTGTTGTTCAGTATTACATATTTAAGGATTTCAGACAAAAATAAATTAATAAATAAATAATGAATGGATGAATGAATCAATCAGACCACCTAAAAATTCTCAGCTTCTCAGATTGTGAAACATTTTAAAACATGTTTTGTGTTATCTAAAATAAATATATCTTTTTTTATTTATTTGACCTTTTACCATTTTATGTTCTAAATGACAAAAATATTATGTTAAAATTGGGAGGGGGGAATGTCATCATTTGTTTACTCAAACACATAGCCATACGCTTTAAACCCAGAGAAATTTTGTCCAGAGAAAATGTGTGTGTGAAATACTGTATGTTCATGTATATAGATAACTATCCCAATATTCAAGGTCTAAATACATGGAATATTTTATATCGACCTATTCTCTTTATTTCAATTACGAAATGTAATTTTGTAAATAAATGCTCTAAATGACAATATTCTTTACTGAAATGTTGAAGACGATATCAGTTCATAGAATAGTGCGAATTAACAATTTACATGAGACACGTACAGTATACCAGTTAATGGCAAATTCAGTAATAACCAAAGTGTTCATTTAATTTTATCCAAGGCAACAAAACACTGAAACACCTTAGCAACCTTCTACCATTATGTGACATGACTTTTGCACACACACTCCCATTCGTTTCACATAATATAATTGAATATTCCCAAAACCACCCTCCTCCACCAAAGCTGGCGTTTGATTGGCCGGTAATGTGTTTGCTCCGGGCTCATGAATCATTTCATCCGTCTGATGTGTTTCAGGTGCTTTGTAATCAGACCATTTAATCAAGCCTCTCTCATTCTTTCCCTCTGCGAGTGTGTATTTGTAAAGCTCTCTCTCTCTTTCTCTTCATTGCTAGAGCTGCTGCATTGATTCAACCTTGCGTTCTGGTTACCAATTCATTTTGCCGATGGCGAGTCTCTTGGGGTTTTCAAGCACATCTATTCTGACCATCAGTCTGTGTCCCTCGAGGCCTGCGGTCTATGCTAATGTCCGTCCATTGAAGAAGCTCCTCAGAGAGTTGCATAAGCTGACATCTGTACATTAACCTCGCATTGAAATTTCCTCTGCTGTCTTTTTTTGAGGACTGATGAGGCTGCGTCTCATTACATCACTTCATTCTTTATGCCATGAGTCAGGGTTAGTCGAGCGCAATCTTGGACACTGGGAAGGGGACTTGATTTATTGGTGGATTGATGACACAGTTACAAGGTCGTGCGTGTTGATGCTGATGGTAGAATTTGGTGTGTGAAATGCATTGGTGTATTTTATCTGTCGAAATTACTGTGGCTGTTTATGGTGAGGAGTTTTTTCGAAATGTATCGATGCATAAAAATGAGAATTATAAAAAAATGTAAGATAAAATAGCTTACAAATTAGTTTGTATATTAGGTTTTATTAATATACAGTGGGGGAAACAAGCTTAAAGACGCCTCTCATGTAGAGAATGAAGTCACACGCATTGTCAGGTGAGATTTTTTCACAGATTTAAACAGAGTGTAAAAATCTTGATGATTCTCTGGGTTTCGTCTATCAAATCTAATCTTTATTTTGTTTTCTCTGTTGGATTCAAGTCAGGTGATCGGCTGGGCCATTCCACAGCTTGATTTTCTTTCTCTGAAACCATTTAAGAGTTTCCTTGGCTGTGTTTTGGATCATCGTCTTGCTGAAATGTCCACTCTGGTTTCATCTTCATCATCCTGCTAATGTAGATGTTGGACTGAAGCAGCTGATATTAATTTGCAATAACGAAGGGCAGAGGGTTGCTGAAGAACTACTGAGAGATTTCAGCTGCTGTCTGTGCTTTCACTGCCTTTATTTCTTTATTTATATTATAATTGTATTTAACTAACCATTTTGTGTTTTGGCCGGGACCCTGTAGTTGAACTGTCTAATTTTTGTTGCATCAGTCATTGTTGGGATAATAACTTGTAAAGCTGGAAGCATTAACAACTTATATCAAAATGTATCGTTATTGTTCAATATGTAACAAAAAATATGGAGTTTGCATTTTTGCCATATGGCCCAGCCCTAGTTACAATGTCAATTACATGCCTAACCATTAAAATCAAGAAATAACCCAAGTACAACGTACACATGTTCATCAACAATCACAACTTATGAACATACAATCCACGGAATCTGGAACTGAAAAACCCTAAGGCTTAGATTGAGTCTGTAGAAGAAATACTCAGTAAATGTAGATTTCTAATTAAAATGTTTGATTTACTGTACAGTTAATTAAAAAAATGTTCATAAATAAAATAAAATGTTTTTTGCAGGTTAAGAACTTAAAATAAATCGTTCACATCTCTTGTTTAAAACATTAGGCACATTAGCAAGAAAACATTTGCAATCAGGATTTCACTCAGCTCCACCTCCGCCTCAGTCTTTCAGGCCTTTGCAAAGAGCAGCAGTGGTTCGCTTGTTGAAAACCCTGCCATTTTCAGCAGTGCTGACCTCATGAAGTTTCCTTGGCCAGACATCATCCCCTTTCCCTTTCTCTCTGGTTGTCTGGCTTTGCTTCTCTTGAACCTTTTATCAGATTCTGAGACGGCTGCTGTTAGTGCTTAAGTGACAAAAGCGTCCTCCGTTCTCACCTCTGTTTTAAATGTGACATATATTTTCCCTTTTCATAAGACACTAAATTAATCTCCGCCATCCCAAGATTGTGTCTAAAGTTTTAGCTCAAACTTCCCAACGGGGGTCATTTATTATAGCTTGTCAAACTTGGGTGTGAGGAAAAAACACTGTTTTGTGTGTGTCTCTACAGTTGAAGTCAAAATTATTCGCCCTGCTGTGATTTATTCAGTTATTTATTTATTCATTTTTCCTTTTTCAAATATTTTTCAAATGATGTTTAACAGAGCAAAGAATTTTTCACAGTATTTCCTATAATATTTTTTCCTCTCGAGAAAGTCTTATTTGATTTTATTTCGGCTAGAATGAAATTTTTTTTATAAAAAAACAAAAACATTTTAAGTCAATATTATTAGCTATAATTACCCTAACGTGACTAATTAACCTAGTTATGCCTTTAAATGTCACTTTAAGCTGAATACTAGTATCTTGAAAAATATCTAGTAAAATATTATGTGCTGTCATCATGGCAAAGATAAAAGACATCAGTTATTAGAGATTAGTTTAAATTAAATTTAGTTAAATTAAAAAAAAATCCAAAGCAAAAATTGGGGGTACAAACATACAGGGGGGCTAGTAATTCAGGAGGGCTAATAATTCTGACTTCAATTGTAAATGAGCTTTTGCTTTCCAGAAGAAGGCGGAGTCTTTATGCTACACAGAGAGAAACACCATAAACAATCAAGTCTCAAGCTGGCAAAATGTCAGAAATGCCCAGTAGAGGATTGAAGCTTTTTATGGTCAAACCAAATAGCATTCTGCTAGCAATCCTGTGCCCTATGCAATAATATTTGAGGGTGGGCTTCAATATTTCAATGCGTTTTGGCCGTTCATCCACATGAAAATGCAGTATCAGGTGACTGAAACTTTCTGAAACCTCCAGCCACGGTGAAGCTTTTCAGAAACTCTGGTTACAGTGTGGTTGTGTGGACACTAAAACTCAACTTCAATTTTTATGTAACTTACAGTACTTTAATTAGTCCCACGTTTGGTGTGAACCCAGCATAAAAGGCTTTTTTGTTGGTTCTTCATAACAGTGCATCACAGTGTGTTTTGCATTTTCATGTGGACGGAGGCAAGGAAAAATGTTCAGAAAAAATAGTCAATACATTTATGTAGTAGGATAAAGTTGAGAAATTTTATTGACTAGTCTGAGTTACTGCTTTGTTCTGATGTGCTGGATTTGTACAATTCTCTTATCTTGACATATAACTTCAAAGGTCCTTCACTGGACTATATGATAATAAATGTGCTTTTATGAATTACGCTGATGCTGAGCATTTTCTGAAGGAATCTTATAAGAGCTCTGATCTCTGTGAATAGTCAAAGACAATGATAGCTTTAGCCGCATTAGCCATTCAGCATGCTAGCAGGCACATTCAGAAATTAAATTTAGAAACTTGATCAAAATATGAAATAATAGGCTGCTTTTTTCTAGTTTGAGCATGAAGTGTTGACCAATCCTTCAGAAACAGCGTTGAACTGATGCTCATTGATAAAGCAGTTAAGTGTAAAATCTATTTTGTGCAAATACAATCAACAATTGAAGTGGATCAGAACCTTTCGTCAAAGTTGTCCTAAAACTATTAAACAACGCCCATTCTTGTCTTGGGACAATTTTGAAGGCCCCATGAAATGAAAATAAAGTGTTTTAGATGTTAGTATCAGTATTGTTCATTTTTAGGATATCTATAAGCTGTTTAGAACTGATATAAACACATAAAGCTTGTAGTTTGTCACTTCCACCTAAATGAATCAACGGTTTTATTCACGTCACCTCATACTTCAGTTTCTCATCAAATCGTGACCAATCAAAAGCTCTGTAGTGTTTGACATGCCCCGCCCACTTCGAGACGCTTCTCATTTGATGCGCTTGAGCTCAACCACTCTCACTGGCAGAGCTGTGATAAAATAAAAACGCTATTGGCTGTTTTGTAAAAAGCCGAGAGGCTACATTATGTCCCACCCTTGCTTCATATTTCGATTGAGCTTGTCAAACATCGGAATAAAAATTGCACATTTCAAAGCACTTCACGGGACCTTTAAAAAATGGATCCACTTCAAATGTTGACTACTGTATGTGACACTTTACGGGCATTCTTCAACACATTTGCTTCAAAAATGAAACTCCAAGTCTATGGAGACTCTTATGTTTACATCAACAACATTTCAATTGTGTTTCTCCTTCTACAGTGAGTAAATAGAAATGGCGGACTGTGCAGGATTGAATAATAACACAAAAACATGGAAAATGTCAGATTTTCATGAAGTGGCCCTTTCAAATTTCACACAAGCATACTACAAATGTATTTGTGAATCATTTGTACTTGTTTGGAGAGTCAGAACAAAACATGCAAACATTATTGCCTGTTTAATATGTTTTATTACTCAATTTGTCGTGGGTAAAAATGAGTTTTTAAACCGTTGTTGTTATTAATGTGCCGTTGTGATTTTTCAACAGAACGTTCTTCACATGAGTAGCATGAATTATTCCTCTTTGTTTACACTGTGACTGGATGGTTGATTTATTAAGACCCAGTCTCATGTTTTTCAAAGGAAATTGCTTGAAAATGTGATTTTGAAGTCTTAGAAATTTCAGACAGCAAAAAATGTGCAATATCAATCTGGGTTTTAGCAATAATATCAACACGTTGAAGGGATAGTTCACCCAGAAATGAAAGTTCTGTCATTATTTACTCATTCTCTTGTTCCAAATGTGTGTGAGTTTCTTTCTTCTGTTGAACACAAAGAAAGGAGAATCTTCCTTTGTGTTCAACAGAAGAAAGAAACTCACACACATCTGGATTTTTGGATCTTCCAGAGTCATAGTGTTTTTACTATGGATGTAAATGGCTGCTTTTTTCCAACATTCTTCAAAATATCTTACTTTGTGTTTAACAGAAGTAAAAATAATCATAAAAGTACACTTGAGTTTGAGTAAATGTTCATTTTTTGGTAACTGTCCCTTTAAAATGAATGAGTGACTCCTATATGAATTATGTTGTACTCATAAATAAAACATTTATGATTCTGTCTATTGTTTAGATGTGTAACTTTGAAATTACTTTTTAAAAATGTAAGCAAAAACTTGAATCATCACATAAGCAGTCAAGTCAGATAACAATTTAGCGTTTAGTTTTGCATGTTCTCCCCGTGTTGGCGTGGTTTTCCTCCGGGTGCTCCGGTTTCCCCCACAAGTCCAAAGACATGTGGTACAGGTGAATTGGGTAAGCTAAATTGTCCGTAGTGTGTGAGTGTGAATGAGTGTATGGATGTTTCCCAGTGATGGGTTGCAGCTGGAAGGGCCTCCACTGCATAAAACATATGCTGGATAAGTTGGTGGTTCATTCCGCTGTGGCGACCCCTGATTAATAAAGGGACTAAGCCGAAAAGAAAATGAATGAATGAATGAATGTTTAGTTTTGCTTATAAAAAGGTGTTAATTAACCTTTAAAAAAGTTATTTAACAGTAATTAATTACATTTTGTTCTATTTTTCACTTTTTTTTTCTTCCCCTCTTTATGCCTTCATTGTAAATTAGTGCTGTATTTTACTGTCAAGACAGTTTCATTTTAATAATAATAATAATAATTTCAATTTAATAATCATTCTAAAGCAGCTTTACAAAAACTGCACCTTATTACTGCATTATATTACAGTTCTGTAGGTAATAATACTGAACCCCTTTGATGATGGACTTTGGCTGAGGTATTTCAGAATGACCAAAGCAACATTGCAGATGTTTTACAATGTCGGTTTACTGGTTAATGCTGTCCCATCATGCTAATTTTTGTTATCACATGATCAGACGTGATTCTTTTTATGCTGATACTGGAATCTATTCAGTAAATGTGCTTTCATTGTAGTATAAGTGCATTTTTTTTCTTATCGGATAAAAAGTGTACACTATAGTTATGTGCATAACGTGTTTTATGCACATTTTCAAAATGTATGTACATCTTGGCTCTTACAAACATTTAAAAAAACGAAAAAGATTTTTGCTGCTTGTTCAAACTAATAAAAAATGAGCTGAAACAACACAATTATGGAGATTTTGGGGGGGGGAACAATTGTTTTATTTTCAATCTACTTAAATTAGTTCATTCATTCATTCATTTTCTTTTTGGCTTAGTCCCTTTATTAATCTGGGGTCGCCACAGCGGAATGAACCGCCAACTTATTCAGCATATGTTTTACGCGGCGGATGCCCTTCCAGCTGCAACCCATCACTGGGAAACATCCATGCACACTCATTCACACACATACACTACGGACAATTTAGCCTACCCAATTCACCTGTACCGCATGTCTTTGGACTTGTGGGGGAAACCGGAGCACCCGGCGGAAACCCACGCAAACACGGGGAGAACATGCAAACTCCACACAGAAATGCCAACTGACCCAGACGAAGCTCGAACCAGCGACCTTCTTGCTGTGAGGCGATTGTGCTACCCACTGCGCCACCGTGCTGCCTTACATTACTTAGGTTAACTTAATAGATTTGTGTTGGGGCAACATGAATGAAATGTGTGGAAGCCTATATTTTTTTTACAGTGCATCAAGCATTTTTTATGCAATATTCCACATAAATATAATAAAAATAGTTTGATTTAAACATGGCAGAATACACTAAGTTGAAGTCAAAATGATTAGCCCTCCTGTGAATTATTTTTTTTCTTTTTCAAATATATTCCAAATTATGTTTCAAGAGTTCACACTTAGATATTGCTTGATGCTATTAGCAGGTTTGGCATGCTGTCCTGGGAGAGAACCCGGAGATAATTGAGCCCAGGGCTCCTGCCTGGTCAATTAGCATGTAAGGGGGTCTGAGATCAGGTCTCGAGAGCTCCCTCTGGTTAAGGAAGAGATGGGGTGGAAGGGGCGATTCTTCCAAAATGAAGATAAGGCAGTAGGGTGAAATCAGTTTTTTGTAGACTTGGATCAATCTGATTGCATTATTGCTGATTATGGATGAGAGACCAGTCGCGATAAATCATATCATGTGCTCCTCTCGAAATTAGTTCCTAAAACTTCACTTAACAGAGCAAGGAATTTTTCACAGTATTTCCTATAATATTTTTTTCTCCTGGAGAAAGTCTTATTTGTTTTATTTCTGCTACAATAAAAGCAGTTTTATAATTTTTTAAGGTCAATATTATTAGCCCCTTTAAGCAATATATTTTTTGATTGTCTACAGAACAAACCATTTGCATAATTACCCTAACTTGCCTAATTAACCTAATTATCCTAGTTAAACCTTTAAATGTCACTTTAAGCTGAATACTAGTATCTTGAAAAACATTTGGTCAAACATTATGTACTGTCATCATGGCAAAGATGAAACAAAATCAGTTATTAGAGGTCAGAGGAGAAGCTTCTCGAGCTGATAGAAAGGCAACAGTAGCTCAAATAACCATGAGTTACAACCGAGGTATGTGGAAGAGCATCTCTGAAAGGGGGTCCATACCGGTACTAGTAAGGTGTACTTTATAAAGTGGCCGCTGACTGTATATTGAACTATTACTTTAAAAGAGCAAAATAAAAATAGTTTTCTATGAAATTACCTCCTCAAAATCCGTGAGTTTGGAGAGGAAACTTTCAGGCCACTCTGAAGCTCCTCCAGATTGTTGTGATCATCTGCAGTGCTGTATATGGGCTGTCGCTCCTCTTCAATGGCCCATGATGGATGTGTTTACAGTGGCGTCAGGCTGTGATAAGACTGCAGTCAGTCTCAGTCCTCCTGCCGTTCAGTCTCCATGTGTGTCCGTGATCTCAGCTCTCCTTCAGATCTCCAGATCCTTTGAATGTCACTCTCTCTGTGATTTCAGTCTCTGAAGATGCAATCACAGAAGTTAATTCAGGTTTTTTTCTTCATATATTTTCTTGGCAAATGTTTAGGTTGTTTTTTTTGTTTGTTTTTGTAATGTTTATCTCTCCATCAGATTAAAGCTTGTTACACCCCTGACAGTCAGAGCGGCGAATGTTTTCCACCAAACAGACTTCTTTAAGACCTTTTCACTCTTCTTGAAATAGACGTGTTTATCTGACGTTCCAAACCAAGTCGAGATGAATGCAGCCTTTATGCAAGATTAATGGATGAAGCTTATTGATCCCACAGGGGGGAAACTTGTCGACATTATTATCCCACAGATTTGTGCGCTGAGGATCTGGAACCATCTCAGATCTTGGTCTTTTAACTCAAATGATTAAAAGATGAATATATAGTTTCAAAATTAAAAACAAAATATATGCTCACCAGTTTATTTTAGGACAAATGCAATAAATATAGTAGAATATTATTAAAAGTTAAAATAACCTTTTTTTTTTTTACACATTTTAATAGGTTTTTAATAACTGTATTCTTTGTTGTTCTTATGCTTGTTTCTTTTATTCTTGTTTATGTAAAGCACTTTGAATTGCCATTGTGTATGAAATGTGCTATATAAATAAACGTGCCTTGCCTAAAATAGCTTTAAAATGTCACTTATTGTTTGATGCAGACGGTCCTTTAGATATTGTAATACTAATTTGTTGTACGTAAACATATCTTATTATGTTTTAAATTGATGCTTTATTTTGTGAATTCCTTTTCTTAAGATTTTTTTATTAATTGAAACAAAAATGAACTTGTCTTAGGATGATTTCTCAAAGATCATGTGATATACTGAGGCTAAAAATGAGGCTTTAGTTTCATCTGAGGAAAACATTTTACAATTATATAATATTTCATGAATGTTTATATGAATGTTTTACTGCTTTGCATGCAAATTCAGTTTTTTATGTAAGTTTGTGCCACTATTACCAAACCAACTGCATTAATATGGTAACTGCATTAGCATTAGTCAGTTAGTTTTGAGAATTTGTTTATGTATTTTGCTTCAAATGTGTGCATGATTGTGCTTTTGAGACATATTTACTGTATATTAATTTTAGACAACACATTACTAACTTACACACAATCCCTTAATGTTGTACCAATGCAAATTCATTCATTCATTCATTCATTTTCCTTTGGCTTAGTCTCTGATTTATCAGGGGTCGCCACATGCAGCAAAATGAACCGCAAACTATTCCAGCATATGTTTTACACAGCGGATGCCCTTCCAGCCGCAACCCAGTTCTAGGAAACACCCATACACTCTCACATTTACACACACTCATACACTAAAGCCAATTTAGTTTTATTCAATTCACCTATAGTCTTTGGACTGTGGGGGAAACCGGAGCACCCGGAGAAAATTCACGCCAACACTGGGAGAGTTGCAAACTCCAAACAAATGCCAACTGGCCCACCCGGGACTCGAATCAGCAACCTTCTTTCTGTGAGCTGACTGTGCTAACCACTGAGCCACCGTGCTGCCCCTATGCAAACTGATTACCTTAACTTAACTTTTTTACTATTTTAAGTTGATTAAGCATAAAACATTTAAGTTGTCCCAAAACAAACTCCAGAACTGTGTTGTTTCAGCTCATTTAAATAAGTAGTCTGAACAAGCAGCAGCAATATTTTTTGAGTGAATGTTTTGATTTTAAAAGAGTTAAGAAAGCAATACTGCAACAAACCTGACTTTCAATCACGACACATGAAAACATTTGTAATTTTTACCAAATGTCATTTTGTGTAAAGAATGCTACAGTATGCACTGAAAAAATGATGAATTGGATTTACTAAATTCTTTTAAGGTAAGTGGTTGTAAACAATTTCATTCATTCATTCATTTTCTTTTCGGCTTAGTCCCTTTATTAATCTGGGGTCGCCACAGCGGAATGAACCGCCAACTTATCCAGCATAGGTTTTATGCAGCGGATGCCCTTCCAGCTGCAACCCATAACTGGGAAACATCCATACACACCCATTCACACACATACACTACGGACAATTTAGCTTACCAAATTCACCTACACCGCATGTCTTTGGACTTGTGAGGGAAACCGGAGCACCCGGAGGAAACCCACGACAACACGGGGAGAACATGCAAACTCCACACAGAAATGCCAACTGACCCAGCTGAGGCTTGAACCAGCGACCTTCTTGCTGTGAGGCACTTTTTAAAAGAGGCCCTCCGTCACTCCAGCCAATCCCCGGTGACATCGCCGACGTAATTAGGGCGGACCTGTGACGCAGGAAAAAGAGAGAGAGAGAGAGAGAGAGAGACACGGGGGGAACATACACACACACTTGCGAACGCAACAATTGTGCTACCCACTGCACCACCGCGTCGCACTGTAAACAATTTATATGGGCTGAATTTAAACAAATTAAATTTAGTAATGTTCAACTTAATTTGTTTGTCTAAATTGAGCTTATATAAATTGTTTGCAACAATTTGCAATGAACCATTTTTGTCAGTGTGTTTTGATTTGAAATTTGGAAGAACACTTATCAGACATGTATAGAACATTTTGCTCATACACTGGAAAAACTCACCAACCTGATTTCACCAAGTTGGACATGTTCCTGGATTAACATCTATGTTGATCTTGGAACATCATTCCAATCAGCCAATTAGAATTAAGGGAAATGTTTACCATTTATGTTAAGTTTAGGCCTACGGTTAGGTTTAAGCACTTCTACATGATTGTTATCCAACTATTATTCCCCTCTTTAGGAATAATTTACAGTCATGGTTGGGTTTAGGGGTTGGGAAATAGGTATGGATTGCATTTTCGAACAAAAATGATGTTCCAGGAGTAACATAGATGGATCGCATCGTACTTGGCAAAATCGTGACGTGTGTAAAAACGGCTGGGTTACACACTATCAATTTGTTTTGGGACAACATGAAGGAATTAGGTTAACTTATTAGTTTTTACAAATTGAAGTAGATTGAACATAAAACAGTTGTCCCCCCAAAAAACCTCAAAATTTGTGTTGTTTAAGCTCATTTTAAATAAGTAGTTTGAACAAACAGCAAACATTTTTTTTCTTTGTATGTAATCACAGTAAATCCATTACATCCAGAAAATGTATGACAAATCGTTCAACTGTTTTTTTCCCAATAGTTGTATTTATGTTGATACATTTGGATAAAGAGTTTGAGACAGACAGACAGACAGACAGACGACTGGACGGGCGAATGCACAGATAAACCTCATTCCGTCAGTAAATGCAGAGGTGCCAGCAGAAACTGTGTGTTTCTGCTTCTCGGGGGCTGGAGGGGGAGATGGCTAAATGCAGTTCACCATCTGCTTCCTCCTTATACTCCTGGCAAACTGCTGCGCTTGTGTGAAACTTCAGAATATCAGAAGCATTTAGCACCTTTTACTTCTTGTTTATTTTCAGTCTTTATGGTGTGAAATGGTTATTGTAAGTGCACCATTGTGCACAGCCAATATTTATCAAATCTTGCAAAGTCACTTCCACCTACCATTGTCATAATAAAGCGGATTTCCGGGACACTATGAATAGGCTGTTGACAGGACAGTTGTAAAAACTAGTGCTACTTGTTATAGGTGACATAATTTGCCACTTCATTAAGTACACAGGTTCAGCAGGCTTTTAAAGGAACACTTCACTTTTGTTTTTAAATACTCATTTTGAATCCATTCAGCCAACCTACTGTAGTTACGTCGTGTACTAAGACTGATGGAAAATGAAAAGTTGCTATTTTCTAGGCTTTCCCAGAGATGGGTTGCAGCTGGAAGGGCATCCGCTGCGTAAAACATATGCTGGATAAGTTGGCGGTTCATTCCGCTGTGGCGACCCCAGATTAATAAAGGGACTAAGCCGAAATGAGAATGAATGAATGAATATTTTCTAGGCCGTTATGGCTAGGAACTATACTCTCATTCTGGTGTAATAATCAAGAAACTTTGCTGCTGTACCATGACTGCAGCAGGAGCAATGATATTACGCAGGACTTAAAAATAGTTCCCAGAACCAAACCCTACACTTGCCTCACCAGGTAAAATCTGGAAAATATCTTTGTGCCTTCTGCAGGCATGGTACGGCAGCAAAGTTTCTTTTTTTTATTAAGTTTTTTTGTATTATTAATACACAAATAACATTGAAACACATACAGAGATTGAAAAAGCAAAAAAAAAAGTCAGATACTGGCAGGTGTATGTGTGTGCGTGTGTGCGTGCGTGTGTGTGTGCGTGCGTGCGTGCGTGCGTGTGTTTGTGTGTGCATGTAAAGATACTGGGTGGACAAGTCAAAGTACATAAATAAAAAAGCAAAAAATATCTATACATACAACATGCATAACAGTTGAAAGCATATTATTATAGGTCATAAATATCAACAACTGAATAAAATAGATAAAAATAAAACAAAAAACAAAACCAATCAGTGATATGGAATGACAACAATGATAGTAATGTGATGAAAGTAATGATGACAGTAAAAAATTACAACAACAATAATAAAGTTAGCAAAGTTCTTTAATTACTACGCCATATTGAGAGTATAATCTAGACATATCGACATAGAAAATAGAGACTTTTCATTTTCCATTGGTCTTTGTACACAATGTACACAACTACTTTAGAATCAATTAGTTAATCTCTTTTGAGCGAGATGCTAATGGTCTAATCCGATTCAATGATTTATGCTAAGCAAAGCTAAAGGTGCTCCTGCCAGAACCAAATGGTAAACCATGGTAAAACTCAGCTGTTTGTATATTCATCCATTCATTTTCAATTGGCTTAGTCCCTTATTTATCATGGGTCGCTACAGTGGAATGAACCGCCAACTATTCTGGCATATGTTTAACGCAGCGTATGCCCTTCCAGCTGCAACCCAGTACTGAGAAAATATATCAAGTTAAAATGTAATTCATTCATTTTCCTTCGGCTTATTCCCTTTATTCATCAGGAGTCGCCACAGCGGAATGAACCGCCAACTTCTCCAGCATATGTTTTACACAGTGGATGTCCTTCCAGCCGCATCCCAGTACTGGGAAAATATATCAAGTTAAAATTTGTATAACTTAAAAAATATTCTAATGTAAAATAGGTTAAAGTAACATTTAAAAAACATACGTTGTAGTGACTTATGATCATACACTGTAAAAATGGTTGGGCTCCGCACAATTGATTTGTGTTAGGGCAGGAATTAAGTTAGCTTATTATTTTTTACCCGATAATACCAGTCCAATCCGGTATTAGCAAGGTGTACCTAATAAAGTCTCCAGAAAGAATATTTATTATTTCTCCCATTAAAACTGGAAACATGTTATAAACCTCAACCCATAAGCCATAATGGCGTCAGGGATGTGCATTTGGTCCCCTCGGATGTTTTAAAGACCTCCTGTGGGGACCAGTCACCTTCACAGTGCAACACGCAGGCTAAATTTAGCCTCATTAAACAGGATTAAACACACAGAAATGTCAGCGTCTGAGGAGTGTTTTTGTCCATAGTGTTTTTCAGAGGATGCTGGTCGCAGATGTGTGGCCAAACGCTGGAGATGCTGGTGCACAATTAAAGCCATCTCAGTGGCTGGATCTCCTTTGTGCAACGTGGGTGCTTCATCATTCGTTTTTTTGCTTTGATTGCATTTTTTTTCCGTGTGAGGGATTATGGATGGATTAAGTTTAGCACTTCAAATGGTGTTGTGTGGCTCGGAGAGCATATGCGCATTACTGCTGAGAAGAAGTAAAAGAAAGAGAGAAACCTGGCAAGGTGTCAGACTGTAAATGCCAGCTTGTTCATAATATCTGTTTGGGGTAAGGCACTTTTAGCTGGAGCATGAACAGACAGCTTCTCTTTTTGATGTTTTTTTTTTTTTTGTCACATTCATAAAACTGGGCTCCAGTTTACCAGGCCTCTCTGTTCATTAAAAAGCGGTTTCATTTAGTCTTGTGAAGGTTTTCATTCATCCTGGCTGTCGTAGAAATGCCAAATAAAGTTTCTTGTCATCAGCTCTGTCGCACAACTGATGCAGGCGCTTTACATTTGGCGCTTCATTGGAAAACAACATTTTTAATAAAAAATAGTTTATACTAGGTATGCAGACATCTGCAGAAGTCAAAGTTCCCTTCCACACCAGAAGGATAAGTGTCAAAAATCATAGCATTCAAATATATATATATTTATAGCTGTGGTTAATTTAATATAATTTAATTAAATTTTATATTTAATTTAATATATATCTATTTTTATTTAATATTTAATTTGGTGGCGCGGTGGCGCAGTCAGTAGCGCTGTCGCCTCACAGCAAGAAGGTTCTCCGGTTTCCCCCGCAGTCAAGGATATGCGGTACAGGTGAATTGGGTAAGCTAAATTGTCCATAGTTTGTGTGTGAATGAAAGTGTATGATGGGTTGCAGCTCAGCTGGAAGGGCATCCGCTGCGTAAAAAGTTGGCGGTTCATTACGCTGTGGCGACCCCTGATTAAAGGGACTAAGCTGAAAAGAAAATGAATGAATGAATGAATATTTAGTTTAATTTAATAGCTTTAGTTTTCAAATTAAACTTGATTAAAAGTATTTTTGTCTGTTATAGTTGTGTTCTTGAACAATTTTAAACAGCTTTCTAAATCTTCACTTGTATTTTTAATTAGATACACTAACACTCAGACATTTGGGGTCAGTAGTTTGTTTATTTTTTTTTAAAGAAATCAAGCATGCATTAGACTAATTAAAAAGTGACCGTATAAGTCTTTAATTTATTTATTTTTTTCAAATAAATGTTGGATGTTTACGTATTTAGCATCATGTCGACAGATGAACTCATTTAAATAGATTTTTAATATGCTTAAAGGGACAGTTCACCCAAAAATGAAAATGATGTCATCATTAACTCACCCTTTATTTGTTTAAAATCTTTATTAGTGTCTTTCTTCTGATGAACACAAAAGAAGATATTTTGAAGAAAGCTGGAGACCATTGACTTCCATAGTATTTCTTTTCACTACTATGGAAGTCAGTGGTTTCCAGCTTTCTTCAACTCAATTCGATTCAAGTTTATTTATATAGCGCTTTTTACAATGTAGATTGTGTCAAAGCAGCTTAACATGTTCTAGTAAAGTCCAGATTTCAGAGTTGAAGTTCAGTTTAGTTCAGTTCAGTGTGGTTTAAGTTTCACTGCTGAAAGTGTTCATCAGAAGAAAGATGCCCATAAATGTTTGGAACCACTTGAGAGAGAGTAAATAATGATTACCTTTAAATTTTTATGTGAACTATCCCTTTAAAATATTAAAAGTCCAATCTACAGCATTCAAAAATAGGTTAAAGTGATTTCCGCATGGATGAGTACTGGTCTTAAAGGGATATAAAGCAGAATTATAGATTATGACTCAACTGAAAACTATTTTTATAAGGTAATTAATTCCCTGGTCTGGCTCTGAAATAGGCTTAAGGAAGTGTATATTCTTCAATACTACCGGGTGCAGTCCAGCAAACACACACACCGCAGCGCCGCGTCCATTAACCAGAGCTGCTGTTTAATGGATGGAGGTTTTTTTTTTTTTTTTTCTCGAGTTGTAGGAACTCAGAGCTGGGAAACAAGTAGAGGTTATGACTCTCGGGTGAGATGAGAAAGAGAGAGTCATTATCAGGCAGTCTGTGAAATACAGTCATATTCTCTCACGTCGACTTTGAATGAGTCTCGCTGTGAAGTTGAGCTGAGCGACTCCTTCATTCCCCGTCCCTTACGCCGGGACATTTGCGATAGGTTATAGAGGCGCCCGGAGACTTTAAGATGGAAATGGCTTTGCAGATGTCGAAGTGCTTGTGACAGTGAAAAGGAGCCGTTTAGCGGTTAGCAGAAAGCCTCTAGAGAAAACTGGTCATTGGGTCGGGAGGAAAGTGAGGAGTATTGAGTGGTGGACTGGAGAAGCAGTTCAGTTTTAACACTATTTTTGTGTTCAGAATCCTGGAAAACGACCTGCCTATAAACGATTAGTTGTAAATTACTAGTTATTCTGTATTGTCACTAAGTGAAGTTTATTTATAAACTAATTTCGAGAGGATCACGTGCTTATGATTGCTGTGGCTGGTCCCGCATTATCTAATTCATGATTCACCAATCAGACGATTCCTAAGCCACTATAAATACCCTAAGTTTCATATCACAGACATCTTCAATTTGAAGAATCTCCCTTCCACCCCTACTCCTCCTTTCCTAGATGGGTGGCATGGTGGCCCAGTGGTTAGCACTGTTGCCTCACAGCAAGAACGTCACTGGTTCTAGTCCTTACCAAGCCAGCCGACGTTTCTGTGTGGAGTTTGGACGTTCTCCCCATGCTCACGTGGGTTTCCACCGGGTTCCCCGGTTTCCTTCTATCGTCCAAAAACATGCAACTTAAGTTAATTGACTAGTCCAAATCGGCATCATAGACATGCTTCTAGTAAGTAGTCACCTCAAGAGCAATCACTATCCGTTCATTAGCTACTACAGCAGGGGAGTTCTCGAGATCTACCTGAGCTCAAACTCCCCTCTCGCCTTGCAAACGGGAGGAATCCCCGGGCTCGAGGATCTATGAGCTCAGGGCTCTCTCCCGGGACAGCATGCCAAACAAGCTTTAATTAGAACTTGATTTGTGTTTTATGTTGTTGTTGTTGTAGGCCTCATTAATCCAACCTTTTTTTTGTGAACAATTCTGTTGATATTAAAGACTCTTAATATAAAAACTATAAAAATACTGGTTGCCTTAATTTTGTAAGCTGAATCAAATTAACCTTCATTTGATCTTAAATTATATTCATTATATTAAACTGACTTAAAACAGCTTGCGTAACTCGTAAAATTAAGTTGGAACGTGATTAACTTAGTTTAATAAGTTACAATTAACTAAAAACATATGTTGCCATGACTTATTGATCATATACTTTTTTAAAGTGATGAAATGCTTGATTCTGATTGGCCAAGCATGACAATCTAATGCATGTTATTCCAAGGGATGTTATTCTTAGAAGGGTGGCATGGTGGCTCAGTGGTTAGCACTGTCCCCTCACAGCAAGGAGGTCGCTGGTTCAAGTCCTGGCTGGGCCAATTGGTGTGGAGTTTGCATGTGTTCTCCCCGTGTTTGCGTGGGTTTCCTCCGGGTGCTCCGATTTTCCCCACAGTCCAAATACATGTGGTATAAGTGAACTGAATAAACTAAATTAGCCATAGTGTATGAGTGTGTGTATGGGTGTTTCCCAGTACTGGGTTGTGGCTGGAAGGGCATGCGCTGTGTAAAACATATGCTGGAATAGTTGGCAGTTCATTCCACTGGCGACCTCTGAAATAGAGACTGAGCCGAAGAAAAATGAATGAATGAATGTTATTCATAGATCCTCACCAATGTCAAGAGCAAACCTATACCCTTAAAATGATAATTGGCTTCTTTACTAGAAGGCGGGGCTTCTTTGTTAGATCAGCCATACTGACCATTGCACTTTTCTCTATTCAAAACTATACCAGTGACATGTCTTGTATATTCTATATTCTAAGGTTATTACAACCCGTTCATCATCTGGATATTGTGAATCACACCAGCTCAGATCAATATTTTGTGCAACAATTGTTATAAGCATACCTGCCAACATTTCCCGTCTCCTGTATTTCACACACATCTCTCGCCACCCCCTGTTTTGTTTGTTACAGAAAACTCTCATAATTCCACGCCAATGATAGAATTTACTGCTTATAAATACCCCATTATGCTATATTATCACCAACCTTTGGATTTATTTCGGACTGGTTTGAAATTTCCATTCATTCATTCATTCATTTTCTTTTCAGCTTAGTCTCTTTATTAATCTGGGGTCGCCACAGCGGAATGAACCGCCAACTTATCCAGCATATGTTTTACGCAGCAGATGCCCTTCCAGCTGCAACCCATCACTGGGAAACATCCACACACACTCATTCACTCACATACACTACGGCCAATTTAGCTTACCCAATTCACCTATACCGCATGTCTTTGGACTTGTGGGGGAAACCGGAGCACCCGGAGGAAACCCACACGAACACGGGGAGAACATGCAAACTCCACACAGAAATGCCAACTGACCCAGCCCAGGCTCGAACCAGCAACCTTCTTGCTGTGAGACGATTGTGCTACCTACTGCGCCAGCGCGTCGCCAAATTTCCATTCACAAATTATTAATTCAATTCATCTTTATTTCTATAGTGCTCTTTACATTGATGAAGAAAAGAGATTTAAAAGCCATAAAAATATTTCAGATTGTAGAACTTTCCAGCAAATCAGGCAAGGAGCAGAGTAGTGGTAGAATGCTGGTGTAGTTTTAGTTAAATTAAAACTGATTCATTACAGTTTAGCATAAAGCTCTGTTGATGTCAGTTTTAATTAATCACCCCATAGAACTCCATATAAAATCCTCAAATCTGTTTTTGCACAGGCCTATCTAAAGGGTTTACAGTGCCAACTGATCATCGACAGTAAAAATAAAAAATTATACCTCTTCCCAACTTATATAGTGTCATGGCTTTGCATTCAAAAAATGCAGTTATAATGGAAGTCAATAGGGCAAAAACAGCCACAAACATCATAAAAGGGTAGTCAATTTGAACAATACACAAGGGTTCAAGTAAAAAGTATGAACATTTTAGTTATACCTTGTGTGAGAGAAGTCAGTAAGTTTTGGTACAGTGGGGTAACATTACATATTTTCAGGGCAGAAATAAATCCACGAGGATTAAGTGTTTAAGTTCGGATCAGCTTTTGATGCTATGCTTCTCTGAGGAATATAAGGTCTTAAAAGTGTGAGACAAAGATGTGAGCCCAAGAGATGCTGTGGGTAAAAAGGGTAAGATGTCACCCAGCAGCAGTCTGCGGGGTTTGGACTCTGGTGTGTTTTCAGTCCCGGTGATCAAGCTGAATTGGATCTGACAGGTCAGTTCAAGCATAGTAATGTATTTGTGACATTGACTAAAATAGATGTGTGATGCTGACCTCATATCTGTGTAGATGCTATTAAAGGTGTGATGACTCAGTCTAATGTTAGATTTCGCTGTATTTGGCTTAACCTTTCTTGGGTGGCTCACCAATGTATTAAATGACTCGAACACATAAAATAAGACAGCTGACCAAAGTTCTCACAGGGAGAAGACTTTTTTGTAGACCGTGAATAGTACAGTTCCTCAGCATCGATGTTAACCTGTAAGTCTTCAAATAACTTAACCCAAAGTACAATCTGTGAGACTACTTTATAACAAAGGATATGACACCCCAAAGGATATGATATGGGAGATCACCCAACTGGTTTGGTTGGATCAAACGTCTTTACTTCCTGTTGGCCATTTGGTTCACACCTTTTCAGATGCAGGTACTTGTTTGCATATCAAACAAGCCATACAATCAATCACTACGATGAGCCGGAAACATTTACAGAAAATAAAGTGACTGGTTTTGCTTATGCAGAGGCTCAAACTGAGCAAAAATAGACCGTTTTAGTAGACGTGCTGATATTTATGATGGCAAAAAAAAGAAATTCTGAAAACTTATGTAATCATTGGGATCTTCATAAAAGCAGACTGCTTACAGTACTTACAAAGTATAAAAACAGGAGTCGTCGTTCTATATCCACAAGTATATATCTTAAGATTATTTATTTAATAAAAAAATATTTTATATTTATTTATTATAAATGTTTTTAAATGTTTTATCTGTTGTTTTATTATAGGGACTTCTAGTTTAATATTTATTATATGTATAAGAAGATTTAAAGACATCTAAAGAAGATATTTAAACTTTAAATGAAGATATGACATATGTAAACTTTAAATGTCACTTTAAGCTGAATACTAGTATCTTGAAAAATATCTAGTGAAATATTATGTACTGGCGAAGATAAAGGGAATCAGTTATTAGAGTTTGTTGAAAAAATCTTCTTTCCGTTAAACAGAAATTGGGGAAAAATATACAGGGGGCTGATAATTCTCGAGAGCTAATAATTCTTCAACTGTAAAAATGTATAGGGCAGCACGGTGGCGCAGTGGGTAGCACAATCGCCTCACAGCAAGAAGGTCGCTAGTTCAAGCCCCGGCAGGATCAGTTGGCGTTTCTTTGTGGAGTTTACATGTTCTCCCCGTGTTTGCGTGGGTTTCCTCTGGGAGCTCTGGTCTCCCCCACAAGTCCAACGACATGCAGTATAGGTGAATTGGATAAACTATGTGAATAGGTGTGTATGGATGTTTCCATATGGATGGGTGTGCATGGTTGCAGCTGGAAGGGCATCTGCTGTGTAGAACATATGCTGGATAAGTTGGCGGTTCATTCTGCTGTGGCGACCCCAGATTAATAAAGGGACTAAGCCGAAAAGAAAGTGAATGAATGATTGATATA
>CAIGQW010056815.1:3408942-3420780 GCA_903798125.1 Danio choprae
GTGTGTGTGTGTGTGTGTGTGTGTGTGTGTGTGTGTGTGTGTGTGTGATTACGCACGTGAGTCTGAGTCTGAGTTAGTGTGTGTGGGTGTAGGTGTGTGTGTGTGTGATTGTGCATGAGTGTGTGTGTGCGTGTGCATGACTGTGAGTGTGCATGTGTGTGTGTGCATGAGTGTGGGTATGTGTGTGTGTTCTTGAGCTGTCCTTAGCTGTCGCAGTGGTCAGGCATGAGCGTTGAATACTGATTTGTGCTTCTCTCTCTCTCTTTTTCTCTCTCTCTCTCTTTCTCTCTCTCTCTCTGCCACTCATCTGTCTGATTGCATTGCAGCTGGAGTGTGTGTCTGTCCACCCTCTTAAATACAGCTGTGATCCAGGTGAATAGAGATGCATTCAAACTGACTGCTGCTTCTGACGCTCACAAATGTTTCTCTTCTGTGAATAGCAGTCGCTGTGCTCGGATTGGCCCGTAACAGGTTCTGGCTTTGAGATGCACAACTTTAATCTCTTGGTGAAATAGTCATTTATGTACTATAATAAAAATTATGTGGTGGTCTGTAGGACAGTACATGGACACGGCTAAACTGTGTGTGTTTTGTAGCTATTGTGTATTAGATATTAAGCTTTTATACGGCCCATTGGACAAACCCTGAAGTGTTGCTGGGGCTTATTACAAAAATGTTATGACTTAAAGGGATAGTTCACCCAAGAATGTAGTATTTTAAGTCCACTTCTCATCTGTGTGGAAATCACTTTAACCTATTTTTGAATTTTGAAAAGGCTATAGATTACAATTTTAATACTTTAAAGGGATAATTCACCCCAAAATGTAAATATTCTACCTATTTACGCATCCTCAAGCGGTTCAGAACCTTTATAAGTCTGTTGAACACAAAAGAAGATGTTTTGACGAAAGCTGAAAACCTGTAACCATTGACTTCCACAGTAGGAGAAACAAATACCATGGAAGTCAATGGTTACTGGTTTTCAACATTTTTCTAAATATCTTCTTTTGTGTTCAACAAAAGCCAGAAACTCATAAATGTTTAAAACAAATAAAAAGGTGAGTAAATTATGGCAGAATTTTTTATATTGTCAATGATTCATTTATTCATTCATTTTCTTTTCGGCTTAGTCCCTTTATTAATCAGGGGGTCGCCACAGCGGAATGAACCTCCAACTTATCCAGCATATGTTTTACACAGCAGATGCCCTTCCAGCTGCAACCCATCACTTGGAAACACCCATACACTCTCTTTCACACACATACACTACGGACAGTTTATCCCACCCAATTCACCTGTACCGCATGTCTTTGGACTTGTGGGGGAAACTGGAGCCCCCGGAGGAAACCCACACCAACACAGGGAGAACATGCAAACTCCACACAGAAAGGCCAACTGACCCAGCCGAGACTTGAACCAGCAACCTTCTTGTTGTGAAGCGACAGCGCCAAGCACTGCACCACCGTGCCGCCAATGTCAATGATAATAATTAATACTAATAATGATAATAATTAATGCCGTTGAACATACCATATATGGTTCCTCATCTGATAAAGGGTTAAAAAAATAAGTTTTATAAACTTAGTGCTGCAAAATCCAAGTATTACACAATTCAAGCTCCTATATTTAGTTTACTGATGTTAATAAATTTAATGTTGACTACAGTTGACATTATGTTGCCCTTTTCCTATATGCAGATCTGATTTAGCTGAGCTATGTATCTTATATTAGTACTAATGATTGTATTTAAATTAAGATGTAGTATGCAAATTCTGGTATAGTTTTATTATTTATCTTACATTTTTATTTATTATTTTCTGTATGGATAATGTAGTATGCACATTCTAATTCACAAGTACTATAGGTTATTATTTATTTACAAAAAATATATATTCATTAATGTGTTGTATACTGATGAATGAATGATTCTGCTGAATTATGATTTACATTATTTTATAGTATTAATATAATATATGGGGTACCATTTACATTATCACTTACATTATTTTATTTTTCATTTACATTATTTATAGTATTACTATAATATATCATTTACAAGGCCTCACAGTGGCGCAGTGGGTAGCACGTTGGCCTCACAGCAAGATGGTCGCTGGTTCGAGCCTCGGCTGGGTCAGTTGGCGTTTCTGTGTGGAGTTTGCATGTTCTCCCTGTGTTGGCGTGGGTTTTCTCCGGGTGCTCCGGTTTCCCCCACAAGTCCAAAGACATGCGGTACAGGTGAATTGGGTAGGCTAAATTGTCCGTAGTGCATGAGTATGAATGGGTGTGTATGGATGTTTCCCAGAGATGGGTTGCAGCTGGAAGGGCATCCGCTGCATAAAACATATGCTGGATAAGTTGGCGGTTCATTCCGCTGTGGCGACCCCAGATTAATAAAGGGACTAAGCCGAAAAGAAAATGAATGAATGAATGAATCATTTACATTATCACATGCATTATTTTATTTATCATTTACATTATTTTATATTATTGCTATAATATATGGGATATCATTTATATTATCACTTACATTATTTTATTTATCATTTATATTATTATTTACATTATTTTATAGTATTAATATAATATATCAGGGCAGCACGGTGGTGCAGTGGGTAG
This sequence comes from Danio choprae, assembly GCA_903798125.1. Taxonomy (NCBI): domain Eukaryota; kingdom Metazoa; phylum Chordata; class Actinopteri; order Cypriniformes; family Danionidae; genus Danio; species Danio choprae. The sequence continues at coordinate 3,411,559 of CAIGQW010056815.1, forward strand.
CACAATCGCCTCACAGCAAAAAGGTCGCTGGTTCGAGCCTCGGTTGGGTCAGTTGGCATTTCTGTGTGGAGTTTGCATGTTCTCCCCGTGTTGACGTGGGTTTCCTCCAGGTGCTCCAGTTTCTCACACAATTCCAAAGACATGCAGTATAGGGGAATTGGGTAAGCTAAATTGTCCATAGTGAATGAGCGTGTATGCCTGTTTCCCAGTGATGGGTTGCGGCTGGAAGGGCATCCGCTGCGTAAAACATATGCTGGATAAGTTGGCGGTTCATTCCGCTGTGGCGACCCCAGATTAATAAAGGGACTAAGCCAAAAATAAAATTAATGAATGAATATATGGTCTATCATTTACATAATCCCTTACATTATTTTATTTATCATTTACATTATTTTATATTATTGATTTAAAATATGGGATATAATGCAAGTTCGGATTCAATTAAACTATTTTTCCTATATATGATGATGATGGTGATGATGATGATGATGATGATGATGATTATTGTGCAAATTCTGATTCAATATTGTATTATTTTTATTATATCTGCACATATATAATATAATATTCAAATCCTAAATCAGCTGAGCCTTCTATCCTACATTATTATTATTTTTTAAATGATAGTATTATTATTATTATGAGGGCCTCACAGTGGCGCAGTGGGTAGCACGTTCGCCTCACAGCAAGAAGGTCGCTGGTCGCTGGTTCGAGCCTCGCCAGTTGGCGTTTCTGTGTGGAGTTTGCATGTTCTCCCTGTGTTGGCGTGGGTTTCCTCCGGGTGCTCCGGTTTCCCCCACAAGTCCAAAGACATGTGGTATAGGTGAATTGGGTAAGCTAAATTGTCCGTAGTGTATGAGTGTGAACGGGTGTGTGTGGATGTTTCCCAGAGATGGGTTGCAGCTGGAAGGGCATCCGCTGCGTAAAACATATGCTGGATAAGTTGGCGGTGCATTCCGCTGTGGTGACCCCAGATTAATAAAGGGACTAAGCCGAAATGAAAATGAATGAATGAATGAATATTATTATTATTATTCATAATAATACCACCACTTATTATTATTATTATTAATAATGATAATAATAATATTAATAATAATAATAATAATAATAATAATAATAATAATAATAATAATAATAATAATAATAATAATAATAATTTAGTATTATTTATTTATTCATTATTATTTTTTAATAATAAATAGAACAATAATCTATTATATTATGCCAATTATGTATGCAATATCTACTTATCCTATGTTATAGACATGATTCAGTATTTCTAACACATTGTATTTGAAGTTGTTGAAGTAACCGAATTAAGCAGTTAAATGTGAAAGTCATACTTCTAAAGTTTATTTGTGTGTATGTTTTATTGAGGAAACACAAAGCAATCATTAAATTTCCAATTTCCCAGAAGCCACCCGCCACACAGAAAGACGGCAATGTTTTCTCACTGATAAAGAAAATTAAAACTGCATTGGCCCGTTCATCAATATTGTTTGAAATCCAAATGCAAATAAATATCAGTCATAAAAGCTAAAGCATTATGGAAAATGTGCTTTAGCTGACTGATAAGTGTGATGCTTTGGTAGGGAGAGGAATTTAAGAAGAAACAACCAAATCAATCATGGTTTATTTTGTGTTGTTGCTAACCAACTGTTAAAGGGGTTAGCAAAAATGAAACTTTGCTGTTAATTTACTCTCCCTCATCCCATCAAAGGTTTAGAGCAATCTCTTTTCCTCAGAAAGATTCATATAATGTAAGTCAATAGATACTGGCAGTTTAGTATAAAAACAAACATCACGTGAGCCTGGACCACAAAACTAGTGTTATGTTGCATATGTATATTTTTGGCAATAGTTAGAATTATTGATCTTTCTTTCATGCCAAAAATCATTAGAATATTAAGTAAAGATCGTTTTCCATGCGGCATGGTGGCTCAGTGGTTAGCACTGTTGCCTCACAGCAAGAAGGTCGCTGGTTCGAGTCCCGGCTGGGCCAGTTGGCATTTCTGTGTGGAGTTTGCATGTTCTCCCCATGTTGGCGTGGGTTTCCAACGGGTGCTCCAGTTTCCCCCACAGTCCAAACACATGCGCTATAGGTGAATTGGATAAACTAAATTAGCCATAGTGTATGAGTGCGTGTGTGAATGAGGGATTGTATTGGTGTTTCTCAGTACTGGGTTGCTGCTGGAAGGGCATCCGTACAATATACATCCGTAAAATATATGTCAGAATAGTTGGCGGTTCATTCCGCTGTGGCGACCCCTGATAAATATGTTCCGTTAATATTTTTGTGTAAATTTCCTACTAATATATTGATTAGTAATAAGCATTTCTAAGCATTTTATTCAGACAGCTTTAGATGTGATTTTCTTAGTATTTCAATTTTTGGAAAGATTTTTCAGATTGCAGATATTCAAATAGTCATTCATTCATTAATTTTCCTTCGGCTTGGTCCCTTTATTCATCATGGGTCGCCACAGCGGAATGAACCACCAACTTATTCAGCATATGTTTTACACAGCAGATGTCCTTACAGCTGCAACCCAGTACTGGGAAACATCCATACAAACTCATTCACATACATACACTACGTCCAATTTAGTTTAATCAATTCACCTATACCGCAGTCTTTGGACTTGTGCGGGAAACCGGAGCACCCGGAGGAAACCCAGGCCAACACAGGAAGAACATGCAAACTCCACACAGAAAGGCCAACTGACCCAGCCGACGATCGAACCAGCGGCCTTCTTGCTGTGAGGTGACAGTGCTAACCATTAAGCCACTGTGTCATCCTCAAATAGTAATATCTCAGTTAAATATTTTCCTATCCTAAAAAAATTAAACATCAATTAAAAGCTTATTTATTCCAAAATAAATGACACATATGACATATGGTTTTGTGGTCTAAGGTCACATATACAGGTATTAACAAAACATAACATAACAATTTATTAAGATCAAGCAAATTATTAACTAACTAAATTATTAACTAAACTAACTTAAGCAAATCCATCCATCTGGCCAAAAAACTGAACTTCGCAACACCTCAAAAACATCCAGACAAGACGTTTGCTTCTCTTCCCATCATCTGTCTATAGTATAATTGGTAACACTTTAGATTAAGCAACAATTTACACCATTTACAGTACTACTGGCTTATTAGCTGCCTCTTATTAAGATGTTAACTGTTTAATAGCACTTGTAAAGTATGATCTTATTTTACATGCTTAACCCTATCCAATACCTAAACCCAACTACTACCTTACTAACTATTAATAAGCAGCAGATTAGGAGTTTATTGAGCTAAAAGTCTTATTTCATGGGGACCTACAGTATTTTGCCCCTTTTTAGTGTCTGTGTAGTTTCAGCTCAAAATACTGCTCAAATATTGCTTTATAACTCTTTGAACCTGCCCCTTTTAGGCTTTTATCCGAATTGTGTTTTGTTGACTGTCACTTTAAATTCAAATGAGAAATTCAAAAGAGGGCGGAGCTACAAATGCCTATGTATCAGCATAGTGGCAGATTCAAAACTAATGGCCGACAACTGCATCTCACTTAGGGCTGTTTATGCTAATGAGAGAGAGATGCTTACTAATGGGCGGGGATTTCCCCCTCTGATGACACGCACAAAGGGAAAATGTCAGTCAATGTGTTTCTACAGGCTGTTTTTATCTAGTGTGATTATAAAAATTGGAATGAATTAATTTTGCCCATTAGAGGCTGGCTATATTCACACAGAACTGTATTTAAACCCTTTATAAAAGTGATTTTTACATAATAGGCCCCCTTTAATGGTTTGTGAATTGTGCATTCGAATAAAATGTGCCGTATAACTAATTTAATTTACAGTACCAGCCAATTAATACTCAACTACTCTCACTTTCCTTTGGTTTCGTATGTTCGACAGCATGTTCTCAACTCTCTCTCTGCAGATAAATAGAGCGCTGAACCCAATAGTGTAATTTCGGAGTAGAATTTCCGATGATTTCCCTAATCACCAGAACTGAAGAGCACTACAGACACCAGCGCTCCTGCCTAACAGCTTTTATTGTTCCTAAAGACAGGCCTTATATTTTATTACGCCTGTCGTACAGCACAATATTGCCCACGATTCCCTGTAGAAGAGAGTTAATCCACTAACTGCTCGCTCACTGTGTCTGGAAGCAGAAGCAGAAATCACTGCAGGGAACAATAAAGACACACACTCACGCACACACACTCGCATGCACAAACAAACAAGCGCACTTCTTAACTAGGCAGTTAATCTGACAAGACTGTCAGAATGACACATGCAGGGAGAATAAGAGAAATGTCTTAGTTAAGAGGCAGAAAAACACATCTATCCTACTTGAAGGGTGTTTTCCCTTCCTGAATGTGTGTTGCAAAGCTGATTGCATCGCAGTTTGTCTCACTCTGTGGTTATGTATGGAATGTATGTTGTGTGGGGTTAAAATACATACTTCATTTGCAGGCGGTTATGAAGGAATAAAGTGACTGGGAATAGTCAGCACACTCTTAAAAATCAAAAATACATAAGTGGTGAAAGAAATTTAGGCAAAGGTTTTGGTCAAGTTGACCGTTGTCTATGAGTATGTTTACATGGACACCAATAATCTGATTTTAAGGCAATACTCTGATTAAGAGTCTACCATGTAAACCGCGATTTTGGATTTATTTAATCCGATTAAGGTCATAATCGAACTAAACAGAAATCGAACCATCATGTAGGACTTACCGTCATATAGGACTTTTTGCCACGTTTTGCGACATGATAGTCTATCCACACACTACTGTTTGACGCTATTCTCTGCACCTATCGAGTCAGTGAGACACATACAATGCAAAATGCAGAGTTTTTTTTCTCCCATTCGGCGTGCGGTATGAAATTCCATTAACACAACACTCTTCCAGCAGGTCATACTCGCATCCAATATCTCGTTTGTAATGGCGGCCATGCATAAAATGTTCCTGAATGAAAGTGAAAGTGCCAAACTGCCGTTAAAGACGACAAATTAGAAAAATGAAACGCCTGAAATTACATGAAACCCCGGAGGAAATGTGGATAAAGTGCTGACGCAATGACGTTAATCGAATTATGTGCTGTAACATGTAAAACGGGATCATGAAAGGAACATTCAAAAAGCAACTCATGTAAACACCTTAATCATAATTTTGTCTTATTCATATTAAGGCATATAATTCAATTACTGATTTCCATGTAAATGTTGTTGGAAATGGGAGCCATCCTAAGTTGGCGTAAAATCAAAATGGACTCTTCTTCTTTTTATATGTACACTGAAAAACTATCTGTCAATTAACATACAATTAACAATATTTGGTGATTTACAAGTATTTTCTGTTTATTTACAGTTTTGAATTGCATTATGGGACCTTGATCTCTGCTCGTGCGACTTTAGATGCTGAAAATTCAACTCTATAGTTTAACAAAGTGACTTTTAATGACATTTTAGTAGTTTTAAACATTATAATGTATTAGAAATAATATATCGAGAAATGAGTCTTTTTAAAAAAAGCTTTCTGCTGTACTGGTGGTTTATTACAAAGTTTTTGTACCGTAATATAAAACACCAGCCCAGACAATATATATGGTTAAACGATTTAAAATGTTAATAAAAGTCTTTTTTTTTTTAAGTTAAAAGTTGTTGGAAAAAAGCATTATATTCCATATACTCTATGTTAAATGTGTTATTACATTTTGCTTTGTTGGCATAAGACAGTAAACTGAAAGTTGAATTTTATTTTCATTATCAACACTATTAACGTATTTACTTTTTTCAAAATTGTCCCCCAATTCTTTATATATCATCTACTCACAAAACAGCCAAGTATAGACTAGAAGATATGGGTGAGAAATTGACTGTCAGATCAAAACATAAGATGATGTTTCACTTTATAAACGGCTTAATGTGCCTTTACAGTTAATAAGCTAACTAATAACCACAAGGATTTTTTTTATTGTTGTTTTATCTGGCTCAAAATGTATTATAATATTAGAACATGTCTATTCACACAAATAAAAATTAAGTTTCCCAAATAAAATCTCCCCCTGTTGGCGTGGGTTTCCTTCGGGTGCTCCAGTTTCCCCCACAGTCCAAAGACATGTGGTAAAGGTGAACTGAAGTATGTGTGTGTGTGAGAAGGAGTGTGTATGGGTGTTTCCCAGTACTGGATTGCGGCTGGATGGGCATATGCTGGAATAGAGACTAAGCCGAAGGAAAATGAATAAATGAATCTCCAGAATTGTGTAGTTTGAGCTCATTTTATATAAGTTTGAACAAGCAAGCCAAGCCAATCAGGTGCTTACTCATTTAAATAATAAACCTCATCCAATCAGGTGCTTGCTCATTCAACCAATACAAATCAGTCTGACTGCAAATAGCTGAGACGAATGTGAAGCCCAGCATCAGTGATGGATTTCACACATACGTGTTTGATCGCCTGATAAGCAAATGATCATTAAGCATCTCCGTGTAACGTAATTAAATCTCAGCCTCCCATGTCGCGGTTAGCCTGGATATCTATCTCGCTTAAGTACGCTTTGCAGTAATTGCTTTTTTAACAGACGTGATATGAAGTGCATGGTAACGTGGTTCATTAATGACTTGTTATGAGTGTTTTTCAGTGGTTAAATCCCCAGCCGACGTTTACGATATGATTTGATTGGACGTCCCTGGTGTTTGCCGGTGGGGTTTGGGGTGGCCGGATTTAAGATAATGAGTTGACGGTGGGTTTTGGTGGACATCAGGGATCCTCGAGACCTCAGGAGTGGAGCTGGTAAAAAGCATCAGCTTTTCAGCGGCCGTCGGATGTAATTATGGAGAAGTGTAATTATAGAGAAGGGGAGACGTGAAATAGAAAGAGATTATTTAGAAATTGCAGTTGAGGAGAAAGTGGCGATTATTTTCGGACTCTGTGTATTCTGGATTCTAATACAGGGTTTCGGTATAATTTTGTTCATTTAAAGGAGATATTCATTCATTCATTTTCATTTCGGCTTAGTCACTTTATTAATCTGGGGTCGCCACAGCGGAATGAACCGCCAACTTATCCAGCATATGTTTTACGCAGCGGATGCCCTTCCAGCTGCAACCCATCTCTGGGAAACATCCATACACACCAATTCACACTCCTACACTATGGACAATTTAGCTTACCCAATTCACCTATACCGCATGTCTTTGGACTGTGGGGGAAACCGGAGCACCCGGAGGAAACCCACGCCAACACGTGGCTCGAACCAGCCCAGCCGAGGCTCGAACCAGCGACCTTCTTGCTGTGAGGCGAACGTGCTACCCACTGCGCCACCGTGAGGCCCTTAAAGGAGATATATTATGCAAAAATCACTTTTATAAGAAGTTTAAACACAGTTGTGTGTACCTCTAATGGGACAAATGAATTCATTTTATTTTTTATAGTCACAGTTCATACAAACAGTCTACAGAAACACTTTTTATTAACATTTTCCCTTTGTACGTGTCATCAAAGGGAAAGTTCAGCCCATTAGTAACGATCTCTCCCTCATTAGCATAAACAACCCTGAATGAGAAGCAGTCGTCTGACATTCAGTCAGTTTTCACACTGTACCTGCTGAAGGTAATGACAGCGACTAAGAGGCATTATAAGAGTTTTAAGATGCGCAAATGAACACCGTAGTCTCTTCCTTCAGAGACAATTTTTTTTTTCATTTTCAGTTTTTCACAGAGATGACGTTTGTCCTGTTTTGAATGTCTTGTTATGCTGAGGAATAAGCGTTTGTAGCTCCGCCCTCTTTTAAAAAAACGCACAATCTCATTTGAATTTAAAGTGACAGTCACCAAAACAGCACAGTTTGGATCAAAGCCTTAAAGGGGCAGATTTAAAGAGTTATAAAAATTATTTGAGGGTATTTTTTTAATGGAAACTTCACATACACAGACTTTTGTGCCGGGTATTTAAATAGTCAGCTGTTCAGCAGTACCTGTTTCTACTGGCAGGTGGGAGTGGGACTGTTGTCACATGGCAAGTGGTTAAAAAATCCCGCCACTGCACTGTCATCATTCATTCATTATTTTGAGGAGCTGAAGCTGATAAAGTAATAATGCAACTGTTTCGCGAAACTAATAGTTCTAAATGCTGATGAAGCTTAATATTTGTTTTCACAGTATAAAATGTGTGTAGTTTTGGTGAAATAAAATAACTGTACTCAATAAAAATGTGTGTCATATTAATGTAAATACATGCGAATTATTTAGAAAAACGTAAATTGTACTAGCTTTTTAGATATGATCTAGACATATTTATCTAGATATGATATAGCCAGTCACATCTGTTTCTGTAATAGTTAAATCACAGTGAGTTCATACATCTAGCTTATTATTTTGTAGCTATATTCTACTGTAGCATGCTATGTCAGTTATTATAAATCAGCTTGATTCTTATGAAAATACCTAAGATGACTGGAGGAACACATATAGACCATTTATTGTCGCAGTCGTGTAAATGGTCAGTTAAAGCCTTTTAATTTTTATTCAGATATTATTTTCATTCATTCAACTACAACAATAGCTGGATGCCTTCATCCATATTAGGGATTTGTGGAATGGAATGGGATCTGGAATGTTCTACTACCTTTGTGAGGCATATATAGAATTTCTACTCAAGCGCCGGTGTGAATGAAACAGGCATTACATGCATTTAAAGTGTCACAATGCCCACATCATCCTATTTTGAGAAAAACGGAAGAAAAAAAATTGCTTTAAAGAAATTTGAAGTAAATATATTTCTAGCATATAGATCTTTATTTTTATTTTATTTTTGTACTATTTTTGATGGGGACTTCTTTAAATCAAAATACTTATTCCAGTTAAAACTAAAAGAAATAAGACTTTCCCCAGATAAAAAAAATATTATAGGAACTACTGTCTGTTAAACAGCACTTTTTCAGGAGGGCTAATCATTTTGACTTCAACTGCATATGCCAAGTTTCTCTTGTCTTAAGCAAAAATTTATAACATTTTAATACTTTTTGGGTTATTTGATCATAAAACAGCTCATTAGTGCACAGATTTCCAAATCAGTGGCGTCCTTCAATCCCCCACTGCAGCTGTCCTTCATCGGCTGGCGTATCTGAACACATATATGTGTCAAACAGAAGTCAAATATTTGATCACACATATGCTCTCAGTGGGTGAGAATGAGACTGTTGGCAATA